>MU223815.1:4024372-4035410 GCA_018584345.1 Thuja plicata | reverse complement strand
TATGATGTAATAAAATGTAAAATAAAATAATTCTAAGTTTGGTCGGCCTTATTCTGGAACCTTCCCAGGCGGTGGAAAATTGCCTATATAAGGAAGGCTGTATTATTGTCTTAGGCAGTTGAGAATAGTTCGGGGTAGTAGATCTGGGTAATAATTCGAGGCTTTGTCCTACAGAATATTGTAAGGGAATGCCCATGTGGCTTTGCATATTGTCATTCTGAAAGTTTTTAATTCCACATTTGTGGAGATAATAAGAAGCCAATTTTCTGTTCTTGCATATTGTTGTTGTTTCTCTGTTTATGTTATGTGTTTGTGGTATTAAAAGGAGCACCCTTCATCACCCAATAAAGGGAATGTCCACTATAGTTAACCCTCTTTAACAAGGAAAACTCACAATATGGACCACATGGGAACTTAGTTTGGATTCAAGCTTTCAAGTTTCTGATTCTCCCAAAAGGGAAAAGAGCATACTCATCTAGCCTCTTCACCTCACCAAAACATAGCAAACATGATTCATTGACCCACTAATTTGAAATCACCTCATTCAAGGCTCGCACAGCAGAAAATGACACCAATCCCCCAAAGAGAGAAAGTATTGCCAAAAGTTGAAGCCCAAACCAAGTTCACCAATGAGGTAAAAACAAAATCCTTCCCTACCTACAAGAGGATCTATCGTCAAGAAGAGCTTCGCATGTAAAACAAGAGAATGAAGCCCACTCTCTCAAGATCACCACAAATAGTGTTCATAGGGCCAAATTACTATGTGAAACATATATGCAAGAAAGCAAATCTAGGTCCATTTTAGAGCACCAATTTGGAAATGTGATCTATGAAAGCAAGAAACACTCAAGCTAAACACATGAGATGTTTATTTTGATTCCAAAATATAAATGTTATAGAGATGTAAAAAAATAACTCAAATCCAATGCAACGTGAATCATTTTGTTGTTTATCCAAGCAAGTCCAAGCAATCCTCATGAACTCTCTAACAAGCAAGACAAGCAAACAAGCAAACAAGCAAACAAGCAAACAAGATATGCAATGTATATTCAACTTATGCAAACCCTAGGGTTAGATCTAAAAATCAATTGTTAAGAGAAATAATACCCAGAAAATAATCCAAATGACAACTCACATCATGTGTTGAACCATGTGAAAAATAAGTGCAAGCTAATCATTAAATACCCTTTTTTTAATTTTAATTTTTGACCTAGTCAACAAGATCTAATTTGTTTGCTATGAATTCGGATCCAAAACCCTAAATATAAAAAAGAGACCCCTATTAAAAAAAAAAGAGCTTTCCAAAAATGTCAGAATTTTAAAAAGATCTTTTCATTTGTGCTCTAGGGAGCCATTTTCCCAAGTAGACCAATTTTCATAAATCGACCAAATGAGCTATAATATTGCATCCAAATTTAAAAATCAAAGAATGGACCCCCTGTAGAATTTAAATACCTTTCCGAAAATATAAATTTTTTTGAAAAATTTGCTGATTCGCGCTGAACATTAATGTTTTATTAAAAATAAAGAAAAAAATTATAAAAATTCAAAATACCTCAGAAAATTCTGAATTTTTTACTAGAGCTTCTTTGATATGTCACCAACCTGAAAAAAAAAATTTCAAACCGAAACTCCAAGCTGTTTTGGAGATATGATCAAATCTTTGAAAATCTAGGGTTTTCATCTCCAAGCAAATCTGCATAAGGGTTAGGCTTGAAAAACTTCAATAAAATAACCATGTAAAGATTAGAAAATATGATAAAATGAAGGAAAATCAGGAGCAGCATGCCCCACGGTGGGCGCCAAAAAAATGTGTGCTAAAATATTGACACACTTCTATGAATCATTCCATCCAAGGTTGCTCAAGAATAAGGCCTCAAATATCGATCCATAGCTCTCTAGTCATGGAGTGCAAATGTGTGAAATGGAGGCCCTCAGATTGACCTAGTTAGTACCAATGCAAGTACACCATGAAATGAGAGATTTAAATGCATGAAAATGAGATCTACTCTATATGATAACAATGCATAAAAGGAAATTAATCTAAATGATAACAATGCATGGCTAAATCTATGAAAGGAAATACAAATGCAAGATTAATCTATGAAAATAAACATGAATCTAATCTACATGAGTAGCCATGAATGCAAGAAGAATGAGACAAGAAGAGAGAAGTTGCAATATCCAAGCTCAAATGCTCCTCCAAAATTGCTCTCCAAACCTGCAGCATAACAATACTATGAAAAAGATGATATGATTGATGATTAATTGATGATTGATTGATTGATGATTATTGATTATTGATTCATGATTATCAAATGAGAAGAAGAGATTTTCTTATATAGAAAAGTGAACGGTTGAGATTAAGAGGCAAAAAGAATTGATCAATGGTTGAGACTAAGAGGCAAAAACCCACCACTTAGGAAGATGTGATGAAAAAATGATTTTTATTTAATTTAATTTAATTTATTGCCTTTTTCATCAAATAAAGTGCTTTAAGTGGGGATTTTTATTTATTTAATTAAAAGAGGGGTTTTCTTTCAATTAAATAAATTAGAAGAAATTTATTTAATTAAATGGGGGAAATTGAATTTAATTAAATAAGAGGAGTTTAATTAAAAGGGAGATTAAATCTTTTAATTAAATAAGAGGAATTTTATTTAATTAAAAGGAAAATTAAATCTTTTAATTAAATATGAGGAATTTTATTTAATTAAAAGAAAATTAAATCTTTTAATTAGATAAAAATATTCAAACCTTAGGAAATATTGAAATAATTGAACAATTGAATTAATTACAATTTGATCAAGGAAATTGATTTGAATTGAAAATATTGCAAAGCATTGATTCAGGAAATTGATAAAATGATAAAATAATAAATGGGCCCCAAAGTCTAGGTGACCATTTTAGGGTGCATACAACAGGGAGTTTGTATTGTATACTAATCATCAAGCACTGAAGTATTGGAGCAGCCAAGGTAAGTTGAATTAGAGACATATGAGATGGGTTGATTTTATGTAAAGCTATACATTGTGCTGAAACATAATATTGGTGTGTCAAATAAAGTGGTTGATTATTTGAGTAGGAGAAGAAATTTGTTGACTGAGATGAAAATTGTAGTATTGGGCTTTGATGAATTGAAAGTTTTATATGAGGAAGATCCAGACTTCAGTGAACCTTAGAAGGCTTGTAAGGGACATATTGTTGCAGAAAGAAGTGGTTGGATTATTTCATTTAGAATGGGATGCTATTCAAGAAAAGTAAGTTATGTATACCTAGGAGTTCCATGAGAGATAATATGATTAAGGAAAAACATAGTGGAGGTTTAGCATGACATTTTAGCATTGATAAGACAGTAGCTTTGGTAAGTGAGAATTACTTTTGGACATAAGTTCAAAAGGATGTGAGGAATTTTTTATAGAGTTGTAAGGTATGTCAAGTTGCAAAAGGTAGTAGTCAGAATGTAGGTTTCTATACACCTTTGATAGTACCGGTCATACCTTGGGAGGATATTCGTATGGATTTTGTACTTGGCTTTTCTAGAACACAGAGAGGCTATGGTTATATCTTTTTAGTTGTAGAAATTTTTTCTAAGATGACACATTTCATTCCTTGTAAGAAGACTATAGATGTAGTGGATGTAGCTCATTTATTTTTCAGGGAGATTGAGATTACATGCATTACCTAACAAAATTATTTCAAATAGGGATAGTAGGTTTGTTGGTTATTTTTGGATGAGACTTTGGAAGAAGATGAAAGTTGATTTGAAATTTAGTTCTACTTTTCATCCACAAACTTTATGGACAAACAAAGGCTATGAATAGGATTTTGGGGAACTTGTTGAGGTGTTTAGCTGGAGATAAGCCTCAAAATGGGGATTTAGTTTTTCTACAAGAAGAGTTTTCTTATAAAAATTTAGTAAATAGGAGTACAGGGAAGACACCATTTGAAGTGGTTACTGGGTTTAATCCTAAGGGAGTAGCGGAATTAAGGGATATCAATCATGATATTAAGAAGAGTGTTGAAGGAGGGGAATTTTCTGAGGTTATGATATCATTGCATGAAGGAGTGAGATATCATTTAGAGGAAATGAATCAAGTTGATAAGAGGAGAGAAGACATGAAGAGAAGACATAAGGAATTTAAAGTAGGAGACGAAGTTATGGTATACTTGCAGAAGAGTAGATTTCCTATTGGTACTTATAACAATTTGAGGATGAAGAAGTTTGTTCCTTGTAAGATCTTGAGAAAATTTTATTCAGGGAATGCATATGAAGTAGAATTACTAGAGGATATGGATATATCAATAGTTTTTAATGTTGTTAATTTGTATGAGTATCATGAATCATATTGTAATAGAAGTGATGATTAATATGTTGGAAAACAATATCCTAAGAAGCAGATGGACCGGATAGAGAAAATCTTGGATAACATAGTTGTTTGAAGTACAAGAGGTAAGAAGTATATGTAATATCTTGTCAAATAGAAGGACAAACCAGTGGAGGATTCTTTGTGGATTTATCAAGTTGAGGTTGACCACTTTAGTTTTCCTTTGGCCCCATAAAAGTGTGAGGCTCACTTTTCAAGTACCCCGCGTGTCTAATGGAAGAGCATCATAGGATCTTAGCAATATTACATCAACCAAAAATATTTGATTTCATGTTTGATCAGTTTGTTGTTTCTGTTAGCAGTCAATCTGTAGTTGTTGTTTTGTGTTGTGGTTTCTATGGTGTATTTGTGGCTTCATTTTGGACCTTATCCTATGATTTCACATCATTTGGATTCATCGCACATGATATTTTGTAGATTCTATGCATGACTATCATGTTCTTCATTTTTTCGGTCAGTCGTTATGTTTTCCGATCATCTTTTGATCTTCCAATGGGAATCTCTTTGTGTGGTCATTGCAACTTAGTGATACATTTGAGGATAACTTATTTCTATGATTGCATCTCTTATTTCTTTCATTGGAGGTTGTTACAGATGATTTGGGTCCCAATCTATTTTTTGTAACACGTTTTCTCAATTATTGGGAAATGTGATCTTTTTTGGGCCAACCTAATGTTGTGATAGCTTTATAAGCTTATGGACTTCTTCCTAAGGGGTAGGTGGTTTTCATAAGATTATTTTTTGTTAGTTAGCTAGGGTTTGTAATAGTTTTTTTGATCATAATTAGGCACGTATGCTTGGCACATGAGATTGCATGTTGTAGATCTATTATAATTTATTTTCTAAGAATACCAAAAGGTTGATCTTTCATTATATCCATCTTGTCTTGTTTTCCACTAAGTTGTATCGGTTGCAAGGATTGGACCAATATTTTGAAGTGTCTTCATCCTTGACTGCATCAAGATAGGCCAAAAATGACCATATGATAAAAGTGATATTTCCTCTCTAAATCAGTATAAATTGATAGTCAATCTGGAAAGTAGACAAAATTTCATGCACTTTCTAAAAAATGGCACCGAAAAAATGTTACCATATGTGTCCAAACAAAGCACTGCAAGTTGCAAAAAGAAGAATTATATAGTGCAATCATGAAAAATTACAATTTATGATCAATCTGGCCACCAAAATTAGAAAATAATACCACCATTGGAAATTTCAGGAAATTCAACCCTAAATAGGAAAAATGCTTGAAAAATGACGTAATATGAGCAAGATAAGAGCCTCTGAAGTTGAACTACAAAATCAAAATCTCCAATGGTGAAGGGTAGAAAATTCAAACCATGTGCTAACATCAGAAAATAGCTCAATTAAATTTGGCAATCGTATGGTCATCATAGCAAAAAGATAATAACCCATGTTTTACGTGCAAACAACCATCAAATGTTATTCACATATCTTGATGGCATCAGCTAAATAGATGACACATGGCATGACCATATTGGATGTAATGTATGATGTGAGACATGGTTGTATGGTCTACCTATGTGGATTTTGACATGGGAAATTGCTAATGTGTCATGGATGTTGTATGTTGTCCACATGGAAGATATGGATTGGATTGGTTAGTTGATTATGCATTATCATGGTGTTGTAGGCAATGGTTGTATGGAAACTTTTTGGAGGGGTTCACTATTGCATGTGCACTGCATGGTTCGTTCATAGACATCTAATGGTAGGATTTGCATCACTGGTGGAGGTGGAGATCTGAGCGGTGTTGGTTTTCCACTAGTGGAAAATTGGGCGATGAGCTTAGTGGAAAAAATACCACATTCACTATGGTAAGCCAAAAGTCATTTTTATACAACTGTCAGCACACTGTGAAGAAAGGAAATGAGAGCTAGACATTTGATTGTCGTCTGTCATTGTTTGATTACTAACTTTCAATAGATGTGGATCAAGGATGATGTGGAGTTTGTTGGAGGGTTTATGTCGGTTACTTGCGAACTAGAAAGTGCAGAGATTTTCTATACAATCTCTGTCTCTTGACAGATTTAGTATACTATGTGGAAAATGTTAGCGACAATAAATATGGGTACAACCCCAAAATTTTCTCTAGTAAAGAAAGTTGTGAATGTTTTTTTAAATACGAAGGAAAAAATATGTTTTTTTTTAAATAAAAATTGTACAACAGAGGGGCAGATCAAGTCGTACGACTCAGTCTGCTAAAAAAATTCCTCAAATTTGAATTTTGCCAGATACGAGAAAATTTATAGTTAAAATTCACCAACATAGTCTCCTGAATGTAATGGTGAGGTCAGAACTGACCCAAAATGTTCCCACAAAATGTTGGTCCCCAGATCTAAAAGATTGACCTCCAATGCATGCACCAAGTGTTGGAAATGAGTTGAGTAACTAAGAGGGGAGGGGTGAATCAATTACCACAAAAAAAAATCCAAGTCTCTTAGATGTCTTAAACAAATTTGTCACTGTTTCTTGGTTAACATAGATATTCTATTGTCACTCGGTTAACATAGAAAATATTAATATATTAACTACGATTAGCCTTTAGTAATTAATTGTAGAAACATAAACCATAAAGCAAATAATATGTGCACAGATAACACCAATATTTAACATGGAAACCCAATATGGGAAAAACTACCAATTATAACTAGCCACTATTTTTCACTCTTCTAAAGTGGGCCCTGTTAGGAGCCAACTCTGTTAAAGGTTACAATAACACACTGTTAGGTGTGACCCTGTGAGAGGATTTAATCACCCTGTAAGGAGTGGCCTTGTTAGAGGTCTTCAAACACTTCAATGCAGAAATGTCACCTTGTGAGAGGATTTACAGAAGACTATTAAGTCTACTCCGTTAAGAGATTTTGATCACTGCTACAATTGTTAGAAAGTAACAATGGATTGACCTGTTTTGATAAGCAACTGTCTTTGCCAGTTTAGATCTTTGTTCTAAATTTAATTACTTGATCCTCACTGATCAGATATTCTATTGTAGCTCTATTTGTTTTTTTCTCAATCAGAATCCCATCTGATTTTGCCTTCACTCTTCATGTCATAAACACATATCTTACTTTCTTTTCTTCTCAATTCCTTAATCCAAAATTGACCTTATATATATATATATACATATATATATATACATACATATATATATATATATATATATATATATATATATATATGGTAAGCCTTTTCAAGTCAGCCTTAATAAACATCTAAATAAATAACAAAGCTCATGTCTGTCGACTCCATATGACCAATTAAATATAAAATGTAAACTACTATTAGTCAACTGACACTAACTTTTTAACTCAGTCAACACTAAAATCCTTCAATGCCCGACCAACACTATAATGCTCGAGTGAACTCGATTAGAATTGAAAATCACTTTGGTCCTCTTCAAAGCCCAAGAGTTCTTGGAATGAACTGACTGTGCTTGGATAGGATTAGACATTTGTATAAACATCACTATACTTTTGTAAACATCAATGACAATAGATAATTGAATAATTATCATCAACAATCTCCTTCTTTGGCATTGATGGCAACACAACATGTCATAATACAAAGAATTTACAGAGAAACAAAAATAAGAATGAAATTTTATTAATGTCCTTAGCTTCATTCTAATTCTCATCCAAAACTCCATTTTTCAACACAGTCTCTGAAATACAAATTTCTCCCTCTTACATCTTCATTATCTGTTTTTGATAAAATTTATCCCTCTATCATCAATCTTTATGACATCAATAACTCTCCCAAAGACACCAACTAATATATAAATCCAATGAAGTTGTAATGTACCTGTTTGTATTGATTCATATGCAATAAGCTCTGAATATTTGCATAAACATATTAAGTATGTTCTGTAGCTCGGTTGATGCATCACTAAACTGTGTTTTAGTGAGCCTCAGTTAGGGGAATCACCCCTAGCTTTCCTCTAAGATACAAAAATGCATCCTTAGGTAATGGTTTTTTGAATATGTATGCAATTTGTTCTTTAGTATTCACATATTCCAATCTTACTTCCTTATCCTGAACCAATTCTCTCAAGAAATGATACTTTATTGCAATATGCTTAGTCTTAGTATGTATCACAGGGTTCTTTGAAATTTTAATAGCACTAGTGTTGTCACAATAGATAATGACTGGTTCTTTGATTTCTTCCTTTATACCTGAAAATAGTTGTTTGAACCAGATGATATTTGAAAAATTCACTGCTGGAGCAACATACTCTGCCTTTGTTGTAGACTGAGAAATACAGTTATGTTTCTTGCTTGTTCAGGAGACTAACCTCTTTCCAAGAAATAATGCTCCACCACTTGTGCTCTTTCTGTCATCAACACTTGCATCCCAATCAACATCAATAAAAGTCTTCAAATCAAAGTGTCCTCCTTTCTTATACCATAATCCATAATCTTCAGTACTTTTAAGATATCTCAAAATCCTTTTGATAGTCATCAAATGATTCTCTCTAGGATTAGCTGAAAACCTTGCAATAATACCAACTGCTAATGCAATATTAGGTCTAGTGTGAACAACATATTGAAGTTTACCAATCATGGATCTATAGGTAGTCTGGTTTACTTCCTTTGAATCATCATTCTTACAAAGCTTATGTCTAGTAGGAATGGGTGTTCCAATTGGTCTAGAGTCTTCCATCTCAAATTTATTCAGTATCTCTTTGATGTATTTAGACTGGGTAATGTAGATACCATCCTTCATCTAATGAACTTGTAAACCAACAAAGAATTTTATTTCACCAAACATAGACATTTCAAATTCCTTACTCATAGCTTCAGAGAATACTTTGCATAAGTCATCATATCTAGTAAACATTATATCATCCACAAATATTTATGCTAATAGTATCTTGTTCTGAGGTCCTTCTTTTATATACAAGATACTATTATCATTAGTTCTCTGAAATCCAATACTTATCAAGTAACCATGCAATCTTTCATACCATGCTCTAGGAGATTGTTTCAGTCCATACAATGCTTTGTGTAGTTTAAAAACCATATTCCTTTTGCTAGGATCTATAAAACCTTTAGGTTTCTCAATATAGACTTCCTCCTCAAGAATTCCATTTAGGAATGCAAATTTTACATCTATTTGATATACCTTGTATCCGTTGTGTGCAGCATACGCTAGAAGAGTTCTGACTCCTTCAAGTCTTGCAACATGAGCAAAAGTTTCTCCATAATCAATACCCTCTTCCTGAGCATATTCTTTACATACTAATCTTGCCTTGTTTCTAGAAACTTCTCCTTTTTCATTCATCTTGTTTCTGAAAGCCCAGTTAGTACCAATCACATTCTTATCTTTTGGTCTTGGTACAAGAGTCTAGGTTTTTTTCTTTTCTAGCTTTTGAATCTCTTCATTCATTGCTTCGGTCCATCTTTCATCATTCAATGCATCTTTAATAGTTATAGGTTCAATTTCACTAAGAAAACATGTACCTATAATTTTTTTCCTTGCCATTACACCTTTTTTCTGATCTCTAATTATTTTTTTAGGTGCACGATGTCTTCTACCATATTTTGCAAGTACAGGATCCTTCCTTCTTGATTCTAGGTTTGTTCCACTTGGCTCACCTTGCTCAAAAGTTATGTTATGTTCTTATGTCTGATACGCAGGTTCCACTGTCTAAGACTTAGGTTCCATTGTCTAAGAATCGGTTCCCTCTGTCTATTACTCAGTTTCTTTAGTCTGTGACTCAGTTTCTTCTACCAGCAGCTCTGGTTGCACAGGTTGCAACTCAGGTTGAACTATTTGAGTTTGTGTAGATGAGTTCAATGGTTGACAGGGATGTTGTCCAATCACTATTGCTTGTGTCTTCGGTATAGTATCTGGTTCATAATATACAAATAATTTGTAATCCTCAAGCTCTTTACTGCTATGTTCTTCACATCTTTCTACAAACTCAACAATCCTTACATGCACACTTTCTATGACTTTATGAGTAGAAAGATTCAAACATTTATATTCTTTTCTTTTATAGGAGTAGCCTAGGAATATACCTTCATCACCTTTTACATCAAACTTTCCATTTCTTGCTTCCTTCAAGATGTACCATTTACTTCCAAATACTTTGAAATAACAAACATTAGGTTTATAGCCATACCATAATTCAAAATGTGTCTTCTCAGTACCTTCCTTTAGTTGAACTCGGTTCAAGGTGTGAATCACAGTGCTGATGGATTCCTTCCAGGGATAACTTTAAGAAACCCCCCTCCCAAAAAGTATAAAATTGTGGCGAATCACATTTTTTTTGGAGGGAAAATTTTTAATATTGATGGCGAATTGTGGTTCAAATTATAGATATTTGGTGGCGAATTTTTTAATACCGTATACAATTTTTATAAAAATATGGCAACAACAAATGATTTTAATAGGAAAATTGATGCAGGAGCATCTTGGGTGTAAGGGCAATCTTGCATCACCCAAAAATATGTGTTTTTCTATTCAATAAGGGTTATTTTGTACAAAGTTGCTATTTTTGGAAACTTACTATTTTTAGTAAGTTGGTCATTTGAACTCAGAATGTTCTAATTTTCCAGGTGAAGGTTCATCTTAGTCATATAAGAATGTCAGTTGAATTTCATTGCTAGATCATCTGTATTGGC
>MU223815.1:3983306-4008199 GCA_018584345.1 Thuja plicata | reverse complement strand
ATTTTAGAGGAAACTTTATAGGCTATGTCCCTTGCATTAGCTGCTATAGACTTGACGATCTTGGTAAACTCTTCCCTTGTAACTCTTGTAGCTCGCTTCTTTGGGGCACTATAGTACATTGGTATCTAAAATCCCCTTACACAAACACATAAATCTCCATTTTCAACAATATTTAAATAATTATCAGGATTGTCCAAATCTTTTAGTTTCCTTGAGTGATGAAATTTTTCATCGGATAAATTTGGGTCATTTTGATAAAGATTATCGAGGACTTGGCATGACATTTTACAAAAAGTAGCATATTCTGCAATATACATGGCTCTTTGCTGGGATTTTTTCATAATGAATGTCATTTCTTCTAGCATGGGAAGAAGAGATGCTAAAGTCAAAAGTGTCTCTATATTACTTAACCTTCGAAGCAGGTCACCACATCTCTGATTTTCTACATTGTCACGATTTTTGTACATAAGTCCAATCAAAGATTGATATTTGGAAAAAACTCGATGCGTTGGCCCATCCAAAAAGATCCATCTAGTATCAACATCTTTTAGAAGCTTGTTTCCATTGGTAATTCCATCAGCAAAGTGCTAAAATTCCCTAAAATGTTTAGGACTTTGACAAAAATATGAGTACAACTCTCTTACTAAATCTTCAACCTTGTTTACTAAAGGAAACTTCTTCACAACTCTAAAAGAAAGATTCATCCTATGGGCCATACAATGAATCCCAACAACATATGGTGAATAAAAGAATCCTACATCTTTGTGCAAAGACCATTCCTTTGACCTTGCATTACTGAAGCTCCATCCGCTCCAACACAGATCAACTTCTTCGCTATTGTCAATTCATCCATAGCTCCATATTCAATTAAATGGCTCTTTACTAATTGAAATAAAGTTTCTGATGTCGCATTGTCCCTTAATTTTGCAACAGTTAGTAGATTTGGTTGGCGGACATTATTGTCATAGCTTCGTCTAAGGATAATGCAATAAAGGTTGACTCTTTTATTTTTCTCTGTACATCCTCTATTTCAACCTGGGCAATACAACTTGCCCATTCCCATCCACTGTTTATTGACTAATGAGTGATAGGATAGTTAGGAACTTTCAGAAAGTGTAACAAACCACTCATTTCTAGATAGTCTATCATTGGATGCCCTCTGCTCAAAATATGGAAAACATTACTTAATTAAACAGCTTTTCTATGTTCTTCTACTTCACTTTCTTTTGAAAAAATAGCATTAATAGAACCTTGAACTTCACCAGGCTTCGTCTTAAATTTCTAAAACAAATAATATTCCTCAGCATGCCTTTGATGTTGACATTGCTCCTTTATTTTATATCTTACCAATTTTATTTCCCTTCCATCTACAGTTGAGGTTTCGTAAACCTTACTAATATGTTTCTCTATGATGTCCAATTTAAGCTACAACCGCTTTTCTTTTTTATACTTCTAGCTACAAATCGTACATCTGCATTCTACTAGCGGCTCACCTACAATTGGATTGTCCACAGCTTCAATGAATGGATACTTTTCTTCCCAATCAAATTTAAATCTCCTAGACATCTCACATTGATGATCTATTTTTTCTTTTGATTTTCCTCTCCCTTTAGTGGTACTATTAATTGAAACATCATCATCAACAAAGTCGATCGATTCATCCTGGTACTGGTTATTTACTTGAAATTCATCTTCAAGGTCATCTTCATGAGAGATATCAGGTTTCACAACTTTAGGTTCTCTAGTTTGTTGAATAGACTCCTATGTAAGTTGATAACCTTGAAGTTGTACAGGTTCCTCTGATGACGTACCTTCCTCACTTTGACCAACACCATGACCATTGTGTCTGCCCCCACTAAAGTATGAAGATATTTTTCTGCATTTCATTGGCCTCTCTTGGACATCTCCAGATTCTCCACCTTCAATAGACCTCTTCCTATTTAACTTTGACTGTGACATCTCCAACAAACTAAGGCTGAAATAAAATTTTACTTGAATAATTATAAGATACTAAGGACTTGTAGTCTTTCCGGTTCGCTACCGATCACAATTGTTAGCTCAGAATCAACTGATTTTTTGTACTCCTAAATCTCTTGAAACTATCCTTATATACAAATGCTTATTTCAAATTTTGGCAAAGGGGATGACATTTGCATATGATAACAACTAATATTTGGTGAACCTCGTGTAATTCCAAGTAATTGACTAGGTGAATAGGGCGGGAATTTGGGACACGATGAATTACGATGCATGGCAAATTGGGTCCTAGTGCAAATAAAATTTTAACTTGGGATAATGGGACTTTGGCGAATGGTGATCCTTGATAAATACCCCTTCCTTAATCTGTGGTGAATAATAGTAAATATACAATAGATAAATGGTCGAACAACCCCACTACCATAGTGAAATTACATGCAAATATTGGTGAACAACCCGACCAATTAACATTTTTTTTATAAAATCTGGCCGAACCAGTCAAATAGTACAGTACACATTTTTTTGCCAAATTCTATATGCCTGACGGGACATATTCGCCAATTGGTGAAGAATTGCCACTAAAAAAATCCCTGATTCCTTCCAGTATTTGGTAGCAAAATTATTTTCAATCGTCAAAGTTCTTTCACAATCCATAATAGATTTGTTCCTTCTTTCTACTATCACATTCTATTGTAGAGTACCTGGTGTAGATGCTTGTCTTTTGATTACTCTTTCATTGCAGAATTCATTGAATTCATTAGAGATGAATTCTCCTCTATCAGATCTTAAGAATTTAAGTTTCTTTCCTATTTCTTTTTCAACTCTGGCAAGGTACCACTTGAACTTCTGAAAGGATTCTAATTTTTATTTGAGAAACATAACAATAATCATTCTGGAATGGTCATCAACAAATAGAATGAAACACTTCTCACTTGTGTAACTCATTGTTCCAATTGGTCGACATAAATCAATATGTACCAATTCCAAAAATTCTTCTGTATTGTAATTCTTTCTCTTGAAGCTAGTTTTTCCCATCTTCCAAATTTTACATTGTTTGCATATTGCTAATTTAGGTTTCTTCATAATAGGAATTCCTCTTACTATTTTGTTCTTGCTTATGTTAACCAGGTTATCAAAGTTCACATGACATAACCTTTTATTCCATAACCAACTTTCTTCTACTTGTGCAATAAAACATGAACTTTCATTGAGATCAAGGTAAAATAGATTACCTTTTGTTTGTCTTCCAGTTCCAACTAGGTTTCCCTTACTATCTAGGAGCTTGGCATTACCATTCATGAATTCTACCTTGAAACCAATGTTATTCATCTGTGCCATACTTAGTAGATTGCACCTTATTCCTTCAACCCAATAAGAATTATCATATTTGATTCCTTATATTAAAGAAATACAACCTTTACCTTTCACATAGTATTTGATTCCCAAAACTAACACTCCCGCCATCATAGTGCTCAAGATGTTCAAATTTGGTTTTATCACCAGTCATGTGGTGAGAACAACCACTATCAATTATCCAAGTGTCATTCTTGCTAATATGAGAATATAGTGTTATCTTTTCATTATCTTCATTATCTGACTCATCCTTAATAGAAATATAAACCATTTCATCTTCATATTCATCACTATCATAATATTTAGCATTATAACAAGATTTCTTACCTTTGTCCTTGTAGATTTTGTAGATTTTGAAATCTTTCTTGCATTTGTACTTGTTGAAATTTTCTCACCTTTCTCTTCCTTGTTTGAACACTTAGCAGCAATGTGACCAACCTCATCACATGAAAAGAAAATTAATGGTATTCTTACTTTGTATTGTCCTTTTCCTTTTGCAGCTCTCCTTGCAAGTATTGCTTCAATAATTTCCAGATCTTCATCATCAAATTCATCATCACTATCACTATCAATCTATTTTCCTTTCATCTTTCCAAGGTTTAATTTAGCTTTCAATGCAGACTCAAGATTTCTAGGATTAGGAGAGTAATTGTCAAAGTTAGCCAACTCAAAAGATATAAGTCTTCCAACCAATCCATCTAGAGTTATACCATTACTGTATCTCATCTCTTGAATAGCTGAAACTCTAATCAAATATATAGGAAATAAAGTCTTCAATACCTTACTAACCAATGTTGTGTCTTCAATCACTCCACTAACAGCTCTAATGGCACTGCCACGTTCCTTGATTCTTTCACTGTATTTTGTAATGTCTTCTCTTTCTTTCATTTTCATCTGATCAAATTGACCTCCAAGACTTTCTGCTTTGGCTCTCTTTACATTGAAATCTCCTCCATGAACATCATGTAGTTTTTTCCACATATCAAAGGCAATAGGGTAGTCCTTAACTTCATCAAAATTGGAATAGCTGAGTGCAGAGGCTATATCAATCATAATTATGTTATGATGATTCATGTCTATCATCTGATCCACGGTCAAAGTTCTTGGTGGTTCCACATACCTATGGTCTAATAATTGAAAACTAGTATCTCCAATAGTATATAGATGTAGCCTCATCAAATCTTGCCATGCAGAAAAATTTTCATTGTTAGACTTAGGGATCTCCCTTCTGTAAGACATCTCTAATCTTTAGCTTAGGTCTTGAAACCTTCCCTGTAAGCACTTGCAACTTTTATACCAATTGTTTGAAATGAGTTGAGTAATTGAGAGGGGAGGGGTGAATCATTTACCACAAAAACAAATCCAAGTCCCTTAGATGTCTTAAACAAATTTGTCACCATTGCTTGGTTAACACAGATATTCTATTGTCACTCGATTAACATAGAAAATGTTAAGATATTAACTATGATTATCCTTTAGTAATTAATTGCAGAAACATAAACCATAAAGAAAATAACATGTACACAGATAAAACCAAGATTTAACATGGAAACCCAATATGGAAAAAACCACCAATTGCAACTAGCCACTATTTTTCACTCTTCTAAAGTGAGCCTTGTTAGGAGCCAACCCTGTTAAAGGTTACAATAACACATTGTTAGGTGTGACCTTATTAGAGGATTTAATCACCCTATAAGGAGTGGCCTTGTTAGAGGTTTTTAAACACTTCAATCCAGAAATGTCACCTTGTGAGAGGATTTACAAAAGACTGTTAAGTCTACTCTGTTAAGAGATTTTTGATCACTCCTACAATTGTTAGAAAGTAACAATGGATTGACCTATTTTTATAAGAAACTGTCTTTGCTGATTCAGATCTCTATTCTAGATTTAATTACTTGATCCTCACTGATTGGATATTCTTTTGCAGCTATATGTGTTCTATCCTCAATCAGAATCCCATCTAATCTTTCCTTCACTCTTCATGTCATAAACACATATCTTACTTTCTTTTCTTCTCACTTTCTTAATCCAAAATTGACCATATATATATATATATATATATATATATATATATATATATATATATATATATATGATAAGCCTTGTCAAGTTGGCCTTAATAACCTTCCAAATAAATAATAAATCTCATGTATGTCAGTTGCATATGACCAATTAAATATAAAATGTAAACTATTGTTTTTTGGCTGACACTAATTGTTTAACTTGGTCAACACTAAAATCCTTCAACGCCTGACCAACACTATAATGCCCCAGTGAACTCAGTTAGAACTGAAAATCACTTTGGTCCTCTTCAAAGCCCGAGAGCTCTTGGCATGAACTGACTGTGCTCGGATAGGATTAGACATTTGTATAAACATCACTATACTTGTGTAAACAGCAATGACAATACACAATTGAATATTGTCATCAACACCAAGAACTCTCCAAATAGGTTATCTAAGACACTCCAATGGCTCTGATACCATGTAAGAATTTGCAAATATAAATGAACCAAGGATCTAGAAGTTAAGGAATAGCACAAAAAGAAGAGAGATAATATGAACAAGAATAAATTGTATTCTCATTAATGATGCAATATCAAAATAGGAGATAGATACAATGTAGAAGTGTTTTCTTATATGGGTAAGGAAATAAGAGACTATGATAAGGATTTGATAAGTTATCACCTACACAAGGTGGAATCACATGTCCACCAACTGTGGGTCATCCCCCATTATGCAATAAAATATGTGAAACATGTGGAGGATGATAATGTGATATATTCACTAAAGGAGAATCTCACACATAAAGTGGAATATGATAACAACTATCACCACCTAAAGCAAAATTTCTACTACACCTAGTGTAAATATAGGTGCAAACTCCTAGGTGTCTAATATGCAAACTTCTATTGGGATTAATGGAAAGTAGTACTAAGAGGGGAGGGGAGGGGTGAATCAGTACCTCTAAAATTTTTAACTCTTTTCACAATTCATCATTAGTAATCATTCATTACTGCATTACTGACCATTACTGTTGTTCTTTCATATGCATGTAGTTTTATTCCATAATCTTTAATTGTTTTCAACATTCATAGAAACATTCATGAACTTATAAACACATAACACAAGATATGATATCACAGAAAACTTTTGTTAGGAAGTAAAAACTGCGGTGGGATGGCACCCACAAAACTTCACTATCTGCATAATGGAAGGGAGTTGGTAAAGGCTTACAATTGATCACTTTTGATGATCTACCCTGTTAGGATTATTAAGGTGGAGACATATTAAGATATACTCTATTAAGAGCTTTAACAACATTGATTTAAGTGTGCACGCAGTTAAGAGATTTACAATAGGACTATTAAGTCCACCTTTCTTGAAAGGATTTATTAAGTGTACTACACTTATTAGAATGAGTACATACAATTGACCTGATTGTATGCAATCTACAATTTCTGATTACAGATCCATCAAAGCTCTCATAAAAATAATATCACCTCAATTGTCTGATTAATACCTTTCTCTTCTCGTTGGTCGCCTATGTTCTTGTTCTTGAAACTGATTTTATTATTTTCTATCCTTCTACATGAAATCTCTTGTCTAGTCTTTAGATTCTCTTTGTGGCTACTATCTTCATTGAACAACAACTATTCTCAATAGATTGAGCATCTATTTATACAAGTATTTGACCTATCTTTGAATCGCGCATTACAATGTTAACTCTCAGATCCAAGGTTTACAACTTGACCTTGATCTTTAGTTTGCATGTTTTAAATCAGTAAAACTAATTAAAACAATAATAAATACATTGCTTCCTCCCCAAATAATGGATTTAAAAGCAAATCAAGAAGCTATAAATACAACTTCAGTGATTTATCTGACGTGGAAAGTCAGATCCACTTTTTGCGAAATGTAAATGACTGTCGGTTCTTGGTCGTCAGGTTGAACTGAAAGTCTATCGGTGTTCCTTTGTTGAATTGATTGTCGGGTTCCCTTCATCTTTTAGGTTCCTCTCTATGTTGTTCCATCAGGTTGTACTATTGTTACTCATCGAGTTCCATTAACCTTTTTGTCATCGGATAACACTGAATAGTGTTTGTCGGGATGCTTTGAACTTTGCAGTATCAGGTAACCTTGGCATTGGGTAATGTTGTGCCCTGTATGTCAGTGTAGTGTAAAGAAATGTTGCAGATCATGTTTTTCCTTGTGTATACTTATGGAAAAATATAATGCCTTCAATCCCCCCTTTGACATTAGTATCAAAAACTGATATGTACACAATACTAAATTGTTTAGTATGTACACCATGTCTATATCCTTGTCATTATATGACTCCCCCTAACTGTATGCATTGGTATAGTATAAGTATATATGTACATATGTATACTTACATCTCTACTATACATTCCCTATTCTTTTTTTAGTTGTATGACTATACACATCATTTCCTCTTTTCCCCTTTATACTAACTTAAATGTACATATCATTTCCCCCTTTATTTGATACTCATGACAAAAATGTACAACTTATAAGATGCCAAAAATTGACAAAAATGTGCAAATTACAATGTGTCAAGAATATGAGAATGGGTTGTCTTGATGTCTTTGAGAAAATTCTCCGACTTTTCTTTTAGGATTTCTAGTGCCATGTGCTCTAGCTCTAGCCTTGCATGCATATCATAAATGTTGTCTAGGACAAACATTTATGGGGTGGCAATTAGTGTGTTTTCATCTATCACATGTTTTTGCAATAGTGAAAGTGTTGTTAAGAGTCGAGCTTGGAGCTCATTTACCTCATCTCTGTACTTAGTCTCTGCAATCTATATGTCATGTCTCAATTTTTGAGCCCGTTTGATTTTCTCATTGTGCAATTTAATTGCCTCTTCATTATTTGTGAGACTTTGTGCACTTGTTTTAAGATCAACATCAATTTGTGCTATCTTGTCAATATACTCCTATGTGAGTTGATCAAGTGTACACAATTTCTATATCAAAGAAATAGCTTCTGAGATTATTGGATCTATTGTGCTAATCAATTCAGAAACCTTTACCTTTTTCAATGCCACTTCCTGGTTTATCTTCTCAACTAGCTTGAATTCATACTTCTATTCAAGTATCTCTTCCATGACCTTTTCAGCATCGATGTTCTATGATGTGATTCCCTCTGTGAGAACCACTAGTTGATCAAGCACTAGGGTTTTCTGATCAACATCTACATCTGGTACTATTTGTTGAAGTATCCCACTTACTACTTCTAGTACCTTTGCCTCCTTTGTGGCTTTCCTTAATTTTTCTTGCATTTCCTTTCTCTCAGAAATTTTTGCATACTTGGTTAATTCAGTTGGATCCAATGTCCTCAGATCAAAAACTGGTATCTCAATGATTTCATCCAGAGTTACTAGATTCTTATGCTTTCCCTTCTTCTTCTTTGAGATTTTTGGGGATGCAGATGTATGAACTACCATTTCTAGTTCATTTGTTCTCTCTGAAGTGCTTGGTGAAGGCTTTGTAGAAGATGCTTCTTGTGCTTTATACTCGGGGTGCACCTATCAGTTTGGTGAAGATGTCTCTCCATCCACCTTGGGTGACTCTGCAAATTTTTCTTCTATTTCCTTCTCCATCTCATCCTTCTTTTCCTCTTCACTATTATCTTTTTGATTGTCCTCCTCTACCTTTTTTGTTTCTTCTTTATTTTGATCAGTAGAGTTATCTTTCTGATCGTCAGTTGCATCCTTTTCTGCACTTGTGTCCTTTGTATTTTCTATGGTGTCTTTTACTTCAGCCTCACCCTTTTCCTCTGGTGTGTTTGAGTCCTCTGTAGTAGATCCATCATTACCCTCTAATATATTGATTGTATTCATTAACATAGGCATATTGCTTTGAGTTGTAGCTTGGTTGTATCTAGAGTAGTATCCTGCTTGTCAGTTTGATCGTTTAGAGCAGTGACATCCTCATCTTTTTGTATCCTCATCTTTTTGTATCTTCTCTATAGGGTCCAGTTATGTTATTTCCATGACTAAAGTGTCATGTAATGTCTCATCAGCAACATTCATTTCTTTACCATCTAATGTCTGCAAATCTTGTTTTTGTCCCTGATCTTTAAGTGTAATGAATATCACATCATCTTTCTTCTGTGGATCTTTATCAGAGTCATAAATTGTGATGTCTTGAATGTCAAGATCATTCATGAATTTGTCCAAATCAATTGGCTCCATTTCTTCAACATTGTCCATAGCAATGTGCTAAGGAATTGTCTTGTCTTTCTCCTCCTCTCTATGAGGTGTGTTGGTGAGAAGTAACTATTCCACACGAATTGTTGACTCTGCTAGTAGATCTAATAGATGTATCCATTTTGTTTTGGTCATATTTTCTAGCTCTGTAAACTAATATTCAAGCACTTTGTAAGCCCTTATCTTGGCTACAAACTTTCCTGAGTTCTTCTTCATAATCTCTTTGATTTGTTTAATCTTAGATTTGGGAGGCATTAGTTTGACAAGTACACTTTCCCTTGCTTCTCTCTTGGTTTGTAGAGCATATGACCACTGTTGGGATATCCTATTACCCACCTCTTTAGGTATTTGGTTGATGAACTCAGCTGGTACATATTTGTACTTGACCATTTCCCTTATTATGGCATCTTGTATTGCAGAAATAGATTCAGCAGCCTCATCAATTGTTTGATTCCTGTAATTCTTCTTTACCACATCAAGTTCATCTTCTTTAGAATCCTCTATGTTAGCCTTAGTTCTAACCATTCTTTTTTTCCTCTTTGGGGGTGTTGCTTTCATAGTTTGTTGCTTTGTTTGCTTTGTTGTCGGTTGCTTCCTCTTATAGGTCCTTACTTGACCTTTTTTAGGAGGCATGGTGTCGGTTTTAGTAGTTTGACTCCTTGTCCTCTGCTTATTTGTAGGAGGTGGAGGTGCATCAAATTAAATTTCCTTGGAATCTGATTTGTGTTCATCATGCTCTTCTCCGATGGTGCCCTATTCATCGATTTCCTCTTGTTGTTCCTGTTCCTCCTCTATAACTGATAGAATCTTCTTGAGATTCTTAACCATCTTATCCTTTTTATTGATAGTTTTCTTTATTTCTAGGCCTCTTTTTATCTTAGATATAGCATCTTCATAGGTTACAAACCTTGGTTGTTTGTTATCAATAGGCTCATTGATCAATGCATCAATTACATTTGTAGTCTGATCTATGTTGATTTTATAGTCCAGTGCTGCTAACCAAGTCATTATTGGTACAACTAGTTTAATGTGGGTAAAATCTACGTCCATCATAAAACATATCTCATCCCTATGCTTTTCAACAAGTTGTTCAGGGATCCTTGTCATTTCCATCATCTTTTCCTTGAATTCAAGGAAGTGTGCAGTCATAACAGATTCAAAATTATCTCCTAGTGACTTATTAGTTCACTAATCTGTAATATCACCGGTTTTGTAGTGTCCCACTTTACTATTCCTACTGAAGGAAAGTACTCTTGAAAATAGAAAAAGATACACATGATAAGTGAGCCAAACTTACATGTGTTGGTCTTTGTGGACCTGATTGTGTTCATGTTTTCATCAAGTTGTTTCAACAAGATCTCACATAGCTCCATTTGTATTCCCTTTGTTACAATCTTGTAAGGTGTGCTTACTAATGTTGTAGATATACTATTCAATCTGCTTGCTTGAAATATTTTATAACCAATCACACATGTACTGAACCTCAGTTCCTTGTCGGTGATGGTGTTTACATTTAGACCTCTGTTGTCCCATTCACCTTTTGTGAGTTTTGTGAATTTTGGCTTGGAGGGATGTTTGTGAGCCTTAGGCTTGTCAATTATTGGATAACCAGTGACAACATGAAGGACATCCTTGGTTATTTGTTTGTGTTGATCCAACCACAACTTCTGGTCATGTGATCTGCTAAGTACCAACCTAATACAGTCGGTCTTGAAGTCCCTCAGGAAATATAGGGCATTGGTTATCCCTTTAACCTCTAATTGTTTGTGCTCTTCCTTTAGGTTTCCTTTTGCATCACAAAGCTTCTTATAAGCTTCATCCATCTCTAGATCTCCTATTTCGGCGATCTTGCCATGAATATAAGACCTAATGTCTTCTATGAGCAAAACCGTAGGTGGAATTTTAGAAAATGCATCAATTTCATCAGGTTGTGATGCAATCTCCAGGAATATCTTATATTTGGGCTCTACATAGGTGCTATTCTTTATTAACCTAACCACATTCTTCTTATCACTCTTAATCTTTATGGTTCTTGACGTGGTTGCCATCATTTTTCAAGTTTCGAGGGCTTTCTTGAAATTTAGGGCTTTCTTGAAAAATAACTACAGAGATCTTTCGGTGCCCTCAATACTTACTTCAATCCATGATAATGATGAATATTTTAGTTTCTATGTGCTTAGATTTATTTGAGGATGCTCTTCTTTCTTCTCTTCAATTGCTCTATTTTTTGCTCTGCTTTCTCTTCAAATCGTGAGTACAAAAGGAAGTTGTCCCATCGTCTATTTATAGATTTTTTTCCCTAACTCTTTATCATAAATGATCAATGACACATCATAAAAAGAAGATGGAGTTCATTGGGAAGACTTTTAAATTCATCATTGGTGTTGACATGATGCTCGGGAATGTTGTTAACAATTTTTCTTTTATCGACAGATACCGATATTCTGTCGTGACAACTTTGTAAGTTTGCTTTCTTACCGATGGGTGTTGGGTTACATTGGTAATTTAACCATTTTATGTGTTGACCAAAACTTTTTGGTAAGTTTAAACATCTTATCCATTATGTTCATTGGTTATTTTTGGTATGTGTATACCGACAAGGTTGTTTTCTCAGAATTGAAACAAGTAACATAATATGCATCTTTATTATGCAGATTTTGATCACCTATTAATTTGTATAATGGAACTGATGTAAAATATGACTTGGTGTAGTACATTTCCATACTTACTTGTTCAGCTCAAGTGGGGGTGGTGATGTCACTGGATCCATTAGATGGGGTGTCACCATTTGCATTGCTTGGTCCAGCTTCATCATTGCTTGAAGCTTTCCTCCACATTTTGTCTCTAGCCCTCTGGATATCTTTAATGGTGTTTCCATTGGGCTATGTTCTTGTCTCTGTCATTAATTCTTTGCAATCCTTTTTGAGATGACCAACTTTATGATAGTGTAAACATGTCATTCTGTGGTTTGACTAGCCTCTAGACCTTTTGGTCCATGCCCTCATGCAGTTTGCAGCAATGTGACCATATCTACCATATGTACAATTTTTCCATATATTGTAGTCCCATATATATTGATTACCAATTCTCTTTGGTTGATAGGGATTTTCTTGACCTTTTGGCTTCCATGCTTGCCTTTTCTTTTTCCAACACTCAATACTTGTGTGCCCATTCATCTTGCATGTAGGACAATATTTGTCCATGTAGGTTTCATTCTTTGGTTGTTCCATCTTAGACTTACAATCATATTCTTTATGTCCTTTCTTGTTACATTTATAAAAAAATCCTATGAATGAAGATGTAGATTTTACTAATACCTTTCATTTTGCCTCGACATACATTTGATGTGTGTCCTTGCTTTCCACGGTGCTTGCATGTCAAATTACTTGGTCTTGGATTTTCATAGACATTCTTTGGATTGGTTTGATTTGATGATTCTCCATTTTTGATAAAGCCTAAACCATTGTTGTTCTTGACTCTTCATTGTCCTTCTATAAAATCACCCATTCTTTTATTGCTCTCTTCAGCCTTTCTGATAACTTCATTATGATGTTGCTGAATTCTAACCTCATGCTTTAATTTTTCATTTTCTTCTCTTAGTTCACCGATAATCTGTATTCTTTCAATGAGTTCAACATTCATTCTATTTTCTTCTTGGCTCATAAGAATAATCTGATTTGTGAGCTCATGGTGATGCTCAAAATGTCTTTGAATTTCCAACTCCTTTTCTTGTAGTTTCTCTATAATCTTCCTCCTATCATCACTGGCTAGTGTTCTTTCTATTTCAGCTTGTCTAGCAGAACTCATCACATCAATCATTCTCACCATCTGGATCTCTTGACCAATTTGCAATATCTTTATTTTCTCTGTCAGATGTTGATTGATCTCCTTTAGATTCGTGATGTTCTCTTCTGATGTATCTGATGTATTACTTGCATTGGATCCTGAAAATTCAAAGAAATCTAGAATTTCTTCTTCTTGGTTATATTTCTCATTGCTCTTAGTTTCCATACCTTTCCTCTCATCCAAAAACTCTCTCATCTTGATTCTAGCTTCTTTATACTATTCATAGAACATTTGTATCTCAAGATTTTTATTCTCAATATTCTTATCAAGTTTGTACTTCTCTATTGCATGATCTTTTCTCTTAATCCTTTAAGCTTTTCTATGAAGAGACTTAGCTCTGATACCAATTGTTGGGATTAATGGAAAGTAGTACTAAGAGGGGAGGGGTGAATCAGTACCTCTAAAAATTTTAACTCTTTTCACAATTCATCATTAGTAATCATTCATTACTTCATTACCGATCATTACTGTTGTTCTTTCTTATGCATGTAGTTTTATTCCATAATCTTTAATTGTTTTCAACATTCATGAAAGTAATAAACACATAACACAAGATATGATATCGCATAAAACTCCTCTTAAGAAGTAAAAACTATGGTGGGGATGACACCCACAAAACTTCACTATCTGCATAATGGAAGGGAGCCAGTAAAGGCTTACAATTCATCACTTCTGATGATCTACCCTGTTAGGAGTATTAAGGTGGAGACCTATTAAGACCTACTCTATTAAGATCTTTAACAACACTAATCTAAGTTTGCACTCGGTTAAGAGATTTACAATAGGATTGTTAAGTCCACCTTTCTTGAAAGGATTTCTTAAGTGTACTACACTTGTTAACTCTTAGATACAAGGTTTACAACTTGACCTTGATCTTTAATTTGCATGTTTTAAATCAGTAAAACTAATTAAAATAATAATAAATACATTGCTTCCTCCACACATAATGGATTTAAAATAAAATCAAGAAGCTATAAATAAAACTTCAATGATTTATCTGACGTGGAAAGTCAGATCCACTTTTTGTAGGATGTAACTGACTGTCGGTTCTTGTTCGTCGGGTCGAACTAAAAGTCTATCGGCATTCCTTTGTCGAATTGATTGCCAGGTTCCCTTCATCTGTTAGGTTCCTCTTTGTTTTGTTCCTTTTAGTTGTACTATTATTACTTGTCGGGTTCCATTAACCTTTTTGTCATCGGATAACACTAAATAGTGTTTGTTGGGATGCTTTGAAGTTTGTAGTATCGGGTAACCTTGGTGTCGAGTAGTTTTGTGCCCTATCTGTCAGTGTAATGTAAACCGATGGTGGAGATCATGTTTTTCCTTGTGTATACGAATGGAAAAATATAATTCTTTTAACTACTTGTTAGAATGATTCAGGATAACTGAGAGGGGGTGAATCAGTTATCCTAGGTCTAGATGTACCAATTGAACTTATAAACACTTTAACCAACTCATATCCACTCAGTAATCCACTTGGTCTCTATAGCATATATTCAATAAAATAAACTTGCAGTTCACTGTCCTAATGTAATCAACTTGTAGAATATAAAACTCTTAACAGTACAACACATCAAATAATATTCACACAAGTATGACACCAAAATTTAATGTGGAAACCTAATATGGGAAAAACCACCAGTAATATGCTACCAATTTTTCACTCTTCTGAAGTGAGCTCTATGAGGACCCAACCATGTTAAAGGATACAATACACACTATTAAATGTGACCCTATGAAAGTATTTAATCACCCTATTAAAAGTGAGCCTTGTTAGAGGGCTTAGACCATTCCATTAGAATTTCAACTTGATTAAAGGATTTACAATATGACTGTTAGTTCAACCTTGTTTAAAAGGATTTTAACTAATACAATGGTTAGAAAGTAACATTAATCTGATCTGAAACATACAACTCACTTTGCAAATATAGATCCACTTTCATTCAAATTCTAATTCACTGACTGGTCTCCATTGTCATCTCTATCACTCAGATCTTCTTGGAAATCCATCAAGCAATCACCACTGTGTCATCATGTACTGCTCTTCTTATCCTTCTCTACCTTCTTCTTAGATTTTCCAATCAACTAAATTAACCTCAACACACATAACCTGCAATTAGGTTAATCTTATACCTCTCCGATTAGGTATCTATATATTTTTCCACTTAATTTATATCACCATAGATCTTAGAGTTTGGTCAGATCCAACAAATTCTTCCAACATTTCATTTTCCATCTACAAGGTAGAATACATCCTAAAACTCCTTGAATCCATACATAAAATTGGTTAAACATATATTAAATGCCCATTTAATTCTTCACAATGATCATCCTTATATTAAATATACTTCACATATCCCAATAAATCAACTATGTCAACTGGGATCTCAAATATTAATCAAACTATTAAAATACTAACACTTGGTCATCACTATGTTCTTCCACTTGGTCATCATTAGATAACTTGGTAATTTACTTGCACTCGGTAAATACTGATACTCGATTGACATTGAATTTTCTCAGCATGTACTGGTGCTCTATCAACACTCGCATCACTTGGCACATACCTAAGTTCCTTAATCTTCTACTCTGTTACTCAGTCATGAATAAACTTGTAATCATCGAAACTTCACTTGGTGTTAAAGATAAACAACATATTACCTTACCAACATGTAATCTCATCAAGTACCCATTGTAGTTTCACATAACTCAACCATTTCACCAGGTCTTCTTGTTATCTCCTCTTTTCGAATCTTCTTCATCAATCAATTGATATGGCACTTTACAAGATAGAAATTTTCTTACGAGTTAAGGTTTGATATCAATGGCAATATAACAATTATTTCAAAAGTAGCTTCCAACACTACATCGTATGGATTATCCTAAGTAAGCTTAAGTAAAGTTTTATAAAGAATATTTAATTACATTGACAGATGTACAACTAACTAAAACAAACAAAAAACAAATTTATCTATTAAAATCTTATTTTGTTTCAATAGGTTAGATGAACTATAACTGATTGAATGTTTGAAGATGTTAAGTTGATGATCACCAAGCTGCAGAAAGTTAATGCAAGACATAAAATTAGTTAATGTATTGTATTGTCATTGATGTCAACTTGATATACTTTGATTGGTCATATAAATATTGTCAAAGAATTCAAAGAACCAAAGAGATAAAGGTTATGTTATCTGTAATTCATAAAATTTTAGTATACACCAAGTGACAACAAACACTGATGGAGAAGTGCACACCAACAGATAGAGAACCCCAAGAAGAGTCACAGTGATACCTGAGAAAGATACCCAAGAAAGCATTACCGAGTAGAACTAAAGTGATACCCGAGAAGAACTGAAAGTCACAGTGTTTCCTGATAGAAAAATAACCCCAACTAATAGAGATGTCAGAGGACAACTGAAGTCAAGACTAAGCAAACAAGGAGTTAAACACTGATCAGAACTGAAATTTAGAAATGACAAAAGACTTAGCTGGAAGGAGCTAAATATGGAGTTAACTGATTGATTACATTGTTTTCATTGACCATTTAAAAGCTGAAGATAAGCTAGAGATTTAAAGCGAGTTTTATTCCAGTTGTCAAGGAGAAATCTATGGAATAAAATTAAAGTAAAGCTTTAAAAAAAGAATGGAGAGATTTGCGGATCATGTCAAGAACAAGAAAGACAGGGACTTAGAAATAGTGAAATCATGTCTATAAAAGAGACAAGCTAATTCATTATGAAGAAAGAGATGTTGAAGAGAATTCTAGTGAAGATAAGAAGTCTTCATACATACCTGATCAAACAAGCTGAAGAATAGAGCTAAGATTTCTGCGGACACCGAGCAACAGAGAAGTAACAACATTCACTGAGCATAAAGAATTGGAGAAAAGGAACTAAAGAGAACATTGATCAGAAGAGGTATTATGAGCTTAAAATAGATCTAAACATGTGCAAGATTAAGTTGTATTTATGAACAGATCATATAGTGTTTCAGTTTAACCATTGATTCAGAAAATCTCTTAACAAAGTGGGATTTAACTATCCTTTATATATTGAGATACATCCCAAGGACTATCAAAAACTTTCTAATGAAGATAACATAGTGAATGCCAGATATTAGGTGACAAAATCTTAAATTTAAATCCTCTAACAAGGTCACACTTAACAGTGTGTTTGTAACCTTGAATAGGGTTGGCTCTTCACCGAGCTCACTTCAGAAGAGTGAAAATTTTGGGTTACCGGTCCTAAGTGGTTTTTCCCCTAACAGGGTTTCCACGTTAAAAATCCATGTGTCAAATGTGTATATGGTTCATTGATTTGATGTTTTTCTTTACACATTACTCAAACAGGATTGATCGGTAAACACTAAGTTATTTACTATATTTTTGTAAAGACTAGACTGCTATTCAGTAAAGCTTAAGAAAAATGATAAATAGTATACTTTGAGAAGTAGTTATATGATAAGATTATTTAAGGGCATACATATTGTAGGACTGAATATAAATAGAGGTTTATATTTGTGGTATAAATTTTTGGTTTTATTTATTCGATTAATTTTTGAGGCCACTGATTCACCCCCCCTAGTTATTCTAACAATTGGTATTAGAGCTTGTGTGCTTAGAAAGGGAGTTTAAAAGACTCAAGCAAAAGATCACAAGATGAGAAAAAGGGATGTGCCTAAGTTGAACAAAGACAAATTCGCATCATGGAAAAGAAGGATAAGACTCCACCTATCAGGTATTGCAAATGATGTTACTCAATACTTAGATACTAAATTTTCTTTACCTACTGGACTTCCGACAGTTGATCAATTGAGAGAAAAGCATGAGAACAATTCTATGATGATAGAACTTGCTTCCTCACTCTTTAATGTTGAATTTTAAGATTTCAAAATATGTACCACCACAAAGAAAATGTGGAAAAATTGAAGCTAGTACATGGAGGAGATGCAAATGTACTAAGAGATAAGGCAGAAAGCCTAAGAGGAAAATTTGATGACATGAGAATGAAAGAAGGAGAAAACATAACTCAGTATAGCTATAGAATCAAAGAGGTAGTTAATTTTATCTGAGGAGTAGGAGGTGTAATTGAATAAGAAACAATGGTAATTAAAATTATAAGAACCTTACTGCCTATTTATTCTATTAGAGTATCGACTATACAAGAAATGAGAGCAGTAGAAAATAACAATGTTACTCTAGATAGTTTGATTGGTAGACTTATTTCATTTGAGATGAATAACTTTGACAATAGTATCTTACCATCTATTGATTCTGCATTCAAATATTCTTTAAAAATAAGTAAATCAAGTCATAAACAGACTATGAGAAATGATAGTGAAAGTGATAGTGATGACCAAGAACTTGATGAGATTGAAGCACTAATGGCTAGAAGAATGCATAGAGGCAAAGGTAGATTCAAAGGTAAATTACCATTGGTATGTTTTAGTTGTAAAGAGATTGGACCCTTTTCTGCTAGATGTCCTAACAAAAGAAAAGAAGACAGAAGCAATGGCAAATCATATGAAAAGAAGTTTGATAGAGGTGATGACAGAGATTACTGAAGCAACCGACAATATGACAGAAGAGATAATCAAGACTACAAGGATAAAGGGAAGAAAGCTTGTTACCTGGATGAGAACAAAGATGGAGATACTGACACCAAATATGATGAAGATATTGAGGTGGTATTTGTTTCTATGAAGGATGATTTAGACAAAGAGGAAAGGTATGTTAAAACTACACTCATATCTAAGGTTAGTAAGAATGATGTCTAGATTATTGATAGTGGCTGTACTCAGCACATGACTGGAGATAAGAAAAATTTGGAAACTTTTGAATATTATAATGGTGGATCAGTAAGAATGGGTAATAATGACTCACCTTGTCTGATTGAAGGTAAAGTAACCATAATGTTGAATAATCTGATCATATGTGAAAATGTGTATTAGGTGAAAGGACTTAACTATAATCTATTGAGTGTTTCACAGTTGAATAACACAGGTCACCGAGTTGCATTTCAGAAAAAATCCAAAGATCTTTAATGAATCAGGAAGGTTGATCAGAACTGGTGAACAAACAAAAGGTAACCTATTCTATCTTGAAGATATTAACACCACTTGTTTAATGGCTAGAAATGAAGACATATGGTTGTGGCATAAAATTTTATGTTATGTGAAATTTTACAACATGGTTAGGATAAGAAATAAAAGGAAAGTAAGAGGCTTATCGAGCATGTCAAAGCCTGATCATGTCATGTGTAAGAATTGTCAAAAAGGTAAAATGACAAAGTCTAGTTTCAAGAGAAAAACCTACAAATATAATTCTATTCTAGAGTTATTCCACACTGACCTATGTGGACCCATGAGAACTAAGAGCTATTATGGGGATAGATACTTCATTCTATTTATTGATTATGATTCTATAATGATGACATTTATGTTCTTAAAAGAGAAATTAGAAGCATTCAGGATGTGTAAATGGTATAAATCTATTTGGTACAGGAGCACCCTCTTGGATGATATTAGTTTTAGTACTGATCATACTGTTGATATTCATGTTTTGTGACTAATGTCAACATATATTCTGACTAAGTAAAAATATGTTTTACAAGGACCCAAAACCTTAAAATAAAGTTTTATAGATGTTCAATAAAGATCAACAACAAGTGTGCCAAAGCACCAAAAGAGGAAGGCAAAAAAGACTAGCCATCTTATAGCCTAACTAAAAAATTCCCACTGATAAACATAAAAAGACAAGGATAGCAAAAAAAAGGCCCAAAAAAGGACAACTACATGACATCCACTATGTCATGGGCCTAAATGACTATGATCTACATCTGATTAACTAAATTCTTGAGATCTTATATTTCTTTATCCTCCATTGGACTCATCTTTCTAGTGCTTTCCCTTGTGTGAGTACCAGGTCTAGGAGTCTCCTTTGCCTCTTTACCATCCTTTTCCCCTCAGTCCTGATCCAGCTTTTCCATCAAGATCTTTGCATGTCTAGTATAAGCTTTTAGACTCACTAGGCATTTCTCTCCTATCTTAAGCACCATTTCCTCAATTGTTTCCAACTTAATATTCATACTGTTGATATTCCTTACACTTTCTTCTTTCTCTGCCCTGTCATTGATGTCCTTCAGCTGTTTCTCTAACTTGACAACTTTGTTCACAATTTCCACCTGGGCTTCCGAGTTACCAACCACCTCTTTCATTTCTAGTGCAGGAGCACCCTAGTTAACCTATGTGTTTTTTTTGGCACTTATGGATTCATTCAGGGTCCTAGTGTCCTTTAGGTCAAGTTAGAATTAAAGGTTTCATATTGGACACCTTTTGTAAGACCTAGTTCCAAGATTGACATTTAATAAGCCCTTGGTCAACTATTGGTCAAATAATGTCCAAAACCTTAAAAATAGGTTATTCTCTCATATTTTCATGTTTTATCATGTTTATATCCATGTGGGATCATAAATAATAGGTTTGGACCAAGTTTGGTCACTTAGATTGAAAAGTTGCAAAATATTGCAAAATTGCTAAAAAGTTGTCAAGCAACTTTAGCAACTTTTGACAAATATTGCAAAATCCATTCCCAAATTTCTAATTAGTTCAAAAAGTGGATTTAATCATTGGGAATTCCTAAAAAATCCCTTATAGGCGGGTGGTAGGACAACCTTTTGTAATTTGGCATTAAAAATCAATAAAAACCACCATTTTCCTGCAATTTTGAGAAACAGTCAATTGGTAGGGAAGGTTGGGGATGAAAGTCTAACAGATTAAGGTATCCCTATGAGTATCTTCCATTTTAATTTGGTCTCATTTTCTAATCTTTTGTACATTGAAAGTTATTGCATTTTTACTCCTGCTTCCTGGTTTTTAGTCCCTAAATCAGGGTTTCACAAATAATTGTACATATTTCTTGTTTCCACCATGGGAATCTAATGATCCTTGGTGAAAATCATATATTTAAAATTCTCTTTAAGATTATTCAGGTTGGGTTTGATAAAATGTATGGAGATGGGGTTTCCATGATGCCCTAGGTATACATGTCCATGTGTGCACCAATCAAGAGATTGAGTACAGTCCACATAACTCATCCTAGGAGATTCATCAAGACCTAAATTTGAGTTTGAGAGGTCCTTGTGCATCCCTTCACACAATCAAAGTGTTTTATTGGGTCCTTGTTGCATGGAAGGGGTACCTGTAGTGTAACTTGAGGCCTAATTAGCCCTGATTTCTTAGGCAAAATAGTGTCTCTTTTTTGTTTTCCTTTCACTTTCAAGCACTAATGCTTTGGCATAATCCATTTGGCCATAAAGGGTACTTGAATATCTATTTTTTTTAGGGGGTTATGTGTAATACTTTCAAACTAAGCCCAAATTTCCATTTGAAAAGGCTACAAGCCTAAGAGGGGCTTATCATAGCAACCATGACCAAATTAGTGTACATGGTGAGTAGGATCATTGGATTATTGTCTTAGCAACCTAAATAGACCAAATCCTTGAGAATAAGTCACCCCTGGTCCTTGGAGTTATTTCATGGGGAGTTGATGTAAAATTGGTGTAAGTGCCTAATAGCCAACCATTGGGAGTTGGTGTTGGAGAATTGATAGACCCTAGTGATTAAGTTTCCATGTTGGGAATAGGTTGTGATAACCTAAAAAAAAATCATTTATGCACTTGTGATAAGTGTAGAGTCACTTTACCTCTTGGTGTTTGAAGATTTTAAGGATACCTAGTCCTTTTAGTGCTTCTAACTGTCCACTCTACATAAATTGGTATTAGAGCTATGTCTGCTCCTCAGGATGAAAAAATCCCTACGAGGGTTAAAAACATGGAACTTGCAAGGATAGTGAGAGAATAGAAGGAAGAAAATGCAGCCTTGACCAAGAGGCTTCAAGAACTCAAGAGAAAGGTAGAGAGGGGAAGAGAAGACATGTCTGGTGGTGAAGAAGGGGGTGAAGAGGAAGATGACACCCCTGATTAGGATGAGAACATTCCTATAGACTAGAGACCCCTCTTAGATGCCTTAAAGTATATGGGAAGAAGAACCATGGAGGATAATTTGGACTTACCAACTTTCAATGGAAAGATAAATACACATTTGGCCTTAGATTGGATTGGGGATTTGACAAGCTTCTTTGAGTGTGAAGACATTTCTGAGAGGAAAAAAGTAAAGATTGAAAAATCCAAGTTGAAGGGAGCAGCCGTAACTTGGTGGAATTTCATCCAAATAGAGAGGGTGAAGAATGGTACAATCATGATCACTTCATGTTTCAAGATGATAGCATTGATAAAGGAGACATATGTACCTGAATATTATGGGGTACAACTCCATAGAAGGAAGAAAAACCTAAAGAAAAAAGACATGGATGTAGGATCATACGTCGAGGAGTTCCTAAAACTATGCCTTAAGACTAATGCAATAGATAATGAGGAAGAAAAACTAGCAAGATACATGAATGATCTCAAGGTGTCCATTCAAGAAGAACTAAGCCTGCATAGCCCTACATCAATAAACAAATTTTATCATATAGAAATCAAGGTAGAGGAGAAATGGAAAAGAAAGTAAGAATTAGGAAAAGGAAAGAGTAATGATGGTGGAAATAATTTCAGAGGAAGGGTACCTCTTGGAATAGAGGACAATACAGTGGCAGTAGCAGCAAGACCCCTGACCAAGGCCAAGGAGACAAAGAACATGGTGAATCCAATTTTAGAGGGAAATTTAGAGGAAGGAGACCCTTCAATAGAGGAAGAGGAAGAGGAAATGGACCTTTGAAATGTTACTACTGCAACCAACTAGGACACCATGCAAGGAGATGCCCGGAGAAAAGAAATAAAAACAACCATGGAGAAAGCAGGACACCATGCAAGGAGATGCCCGGAGAAAAGAAATAAAAACAACCATGGAGAAAGCAGGACACAACTTATTCAAGAAGACAAACAAGAGGACGACAATAATCCAAGGGTTTTAGAAATAGAGGAAGGATCATGTTTGATGATGAGTAAAGCTTTCCTACAAGTACCACAAACTCATGAACCACCTCAAGGGAAGAGCCTCTTTAGGAAAAAGATCAAATTCCATGGAAGTTATGTAATCTCCTCATTGATTCAAGATCAACTAAAAATTTTGTGTCTCTTGAAATGGTCCAAAAATTAAACCTACCTAAGAAACCACACCCCTTTCCCTACCATGTCTCTTGGTTAACCAAAGGTCAACAAACTCTAGTAACTGAAATAGCATGGGTAGAATTTTCTATAATAGATTTCAAAGATAAATTACTTTGTGATGTAGTGGAAATGGATGCTATTAGAATACTTCAGGGATAACTGAGAGGGGGGGGGGTGAATCAGTTATTAGAAACTTTAAATATTTATCTTAAACTTATTAATCTAGATTGATACAAAGTAAATGCACATAAAAATAACACATTACACAACACATCAATTTGGTTACGGGGAAACCAAATGGTAAAAACCCCGGTGGGAATTAGTACTCACAAAGAGCTATACTGTTTATTGTGAACCATGTTAAAAGATCTTCCAACCCTGTTAGGATTTGTACACTACAATGCAGTAGTATAGTGACTTGGTTAAGGGTCAGACCCTATTAGGAGTCTTTTATAATAACCCTGCTAGGGGTGGAGGACTCACTGTCCAAGTGGTGAAGGCTACAACCTTCTAGTTATTTGATACACACTGTATCAACAAGGTGAACTATTGTTTGTGACACTGCTTGTCTAATCAGTTCCTTTTATGCACCGATGGTTTAACCTCTTGTAAAGCACTACAAAAATCTTATCTGTATTCTGAAAGATTCAACTTCAATATCTATATTATCAACATATGATAAATATAGCTCTACTTCTTTAACACTCTGCTCTGCTTTTCTAATCTCTAGCTTTCGTAACTCTTCTTATTACAAATGACCTTCTATAAGTACATACTCCAAGTATGAGATTATGGGACCTGTTAGACAACTCTTCATAACATCTTTTTCGGCTCTACTAAGCACGCAAGCATAATTACAACCACGCATGTACTAACTGAATAGACGCGTCGCTTCACTAAGTCGGCTTCACCAAATTGACCATAACATTGCAATCTTCTTGAAACATGTTTGGTGCATTTAGATTAATATCAAAAACTCATAACTCATCATGAATATACACACGCATATCCTAAAGATACACACAACTTGATCAACACGTTACATATGTCAGCCTTAAACCATTATTCCTCCAGAACTATAACCGTCAACAACAGAATTACATATCTTTACTGAAACTTTATATCTGGGTCTGCGTGTATGAACATAGCATAGTAAACATGTCAACAACATGTATCTATCCACGCTAGTATTCATGTCATCATATGGATAAGTACATATAGAAGTACTATTGTGTATTATATGTTGTCATCAATGACAAACATACAATCAATCAACTGTTCAGAATCAAATCTCCAACAATCTCCCCCTTTGGCATT
>MU223815.1:3952993-3971041 GCA_018584345.1 Thuja plicata | reverse complement strand
AAAGGCATTAAAGCCTCTTCCAAATTTATATCTCATAAAAATCATCCGGGCACCTTTTCAAGGCATTCTAACTAAGCCTTCTTACACAATTTTTCAAAGGTATTTACTTTGCTTGTCTGAAAATTTTAACATGGTCACTCCAAATTTGTTCCAAATTTAGGACTACCAACAATAGGTTCCTCTATCAAAGAATTTTTCAACACCAATAGTCCATCAAGCCAAACAACTATTCAAGAACCCTTCAAGATTCATTTCAAACTCACCATTTAATGAATAAAAAAAAACTCCTCAACTTAGTCCAATCAATCACTGTCTTCAAGAAGAATAGTTCTAGTTATTGTCCTCACACATTATCAAACCCTTCAACCCAAATACTTTGTATATAAAATACATTTCATCATTAAAAATCATACTACATGTCTTTATTACCATTTAACCAAATCCAACTCATGAAAGCAACTTCTGTCATGACAATGACTGTAATTAACATGACAGTTTTTATACCCTATATTATGTTATTCACAAATTTTGTTTTAGAGATTACTTTGAAAATAACTCCAGTGTAGTTGTTCCAAACTATGTTGTGTAAATCATATCCCAAATATAGGGAAATCCAACAGTGGGTTTCAAAGTTCTTGCCCCCATACTAAGACCTACTTTTACTGTCCCTAGATTTTAACAATTTTTACAAAATCCAATTGATCTCTCTTTATGATCCATGGCTAAAAGTCTAACCTTCACCAAAATATAGTTAATTCACCACATCAAATATCAAAATCAGATTAAGAATGAAATAAATCCATTAAACATCATAAAAATTCCAAGAAACAATGAAGATCACATTTGCGCATAAAACAATCAATCTATTTCATTCAACATTAAATACTTTATTCACTCCTTAATAGAATACTTTACAAGAATTTGACTTGATGGTGCTCCCTTATCTTCCTCATCCTTCCTACACCATCCTATGAAGATCTATTCAAGTTAGAATACAAGACCTTCATAACTGTCACTATAAATCTACATAATGGATGACAATCAGAGGTATAAATGATAAATCCGCAAACTCCTTCCCCTAACTTTATCACCACCGATCAAAGTTGACTATTAAATCTCATTTTATAATTCCTTTGACAGTTCCTAACTAATAAACTAACTCCTCAACCAATGAAAACTACCAATTACTTGGTAACTTTTATGCATTTTGACAATGTTGCATTATGTAACTTTGTAAGCAACTTTTGCATTTTCCTATAGATGACCTTAGAACTTTGTATAAACTATTTGAACACATAAAAATGGACTGTAAATGACACTTTAAAACCTTGGTACCTCTTCATGGTTATTTGTTTACATCATTTGACATAGTTGACCAACTTAGGTCCTGAATGGACAATTAGGTCAACTTGACAACTTTGTTGTAATCACGTCACATGGCTTTACATAATAACTTAACATGACTCAAAAAATATTCAAATGAACTTAAGGAATCAAATTTCTCATGATATCTCCTCGGATCCTCCTGGTGTGATTTTGTACTAGGTGCTCCTGCACCACTGAAGGCTTTGTACTGATCTCTATACCCAAGGATAGCATAAGATCTAATGCTAAGGATCCCACACCAAATGAAGTTAAGGAACTGTTAAACAATTATAGTGATGTCACTGCTAGTGACTTGCCAAAAATCCTTCCTCCCTTAAGAGAAATTAGTCATCAAATAGACCTAATACATGGTTCTTCCTTACCTAATAAGGATCCATATAAGATGACACATGCTCAACATGCAGAGATTACAAAATAGGTCAATGAAGTGTTGGAGAAAGGACTGATTCAAAAGAGCCTTAGCCCATGTGCTGTCCCATTAGTCCTAGTACCCAAGAAGGATGGAAAGTGGAGGTTATGTACAAAGAGTAGGCCATAAAAAAATCACCATAAAGTATAGGTTTCCCATTCCAAGAATGGAAGACTTACTTGATCAATTAGGCACTGCTTGTTACTTCACCAAGATAGAATTGAAATGAGGATATCACCAAATGAGAATAAAGCCAAGTGATGAATGGAAGACTATATTTAAAACAACTGAGGGCATTTTTGAATGGCTTGTCATGCCTTTTGGGTTAATCAATTATCCAAGAACGTTCATGAGACTCATGAAAGATATTTTCATTTATTTTATTGGAAATTTTGTAGTAATCTATCTTGATGACATACTGATTTATAGTCATAGAAGAGAAGAACATCTTGTACATATGGAACAATTTTTGAGGAGATTTTATCAACACAAGTTAGTGATTAACTTGGAGAAGTGTATGTTTATGAAGAAGGAACTTGTGTTCGTAGGGTTTTTCATCTCACAAGGCACCCTACAAATGGACCCTAAAAAGGTTGAAGCAATTGTCAACTAGCCTCCACCCAAGAACCAAGGTGATGTTAGAATTTTTCATGGTCTTGCCACTTTCTATAGGAAATTTATTAAGAACTTTAGTCATGTGTGTGCTCCAATGGTGGACACTATCAAGGGTGGTAAAAACATCAGATTTGAATGGACTAAAGAGGTTGTAGATGCATTCCAATACCTAAAGAACAAAGTGTCTCAATATCCAATCCTAGTGCTTCCTAACTTCACTAACGTATTTACTGTTGAAAATTATGCAAGTAACTTGGAAATTGGTGTCGTCTTGAGCCAAGAAGGTAAGGATGTAGCATTATTTTCTGAAAAACTAAATGATGCCAAGAAAAGGTACTCTACATATGATTTAGAACTCTATGCAATGGTGAAAACACTGAAAAAATGGAGGCATGACTTACTTCTAAAATATTTTATTGTTTATATTGAAAACTATGCATTGAGCTTCTTAAATACTCAGGAAAGACTTGGAGTCAAACACATCAAATGGATGGAACAATTGCAGGCATATACATTCAACATTAAGCACAAAAAGGGGGTAGCAAACAAAGTGGCTAATGCCCTAAGAAGAAGGTTTGGTTTGGTTGAATAAGTACAACTTCAGAGTGTGGGGATTGACTCACTAACACATTTGTATGTAGATGATCCAGATTTTGGAGAAATTTTTGAGGTATACACCAAAATCATAGGTAAATATCATATTGATTTTTCTAATTTTCTAATTCAAGATGGACTTTTGTGTTATGTATGTGGAGCCTAATCAGACTTAGTTTCTTTTGGCACAGTTTCCCCCCCAGAGATATCTATTTGAGCCACATGCTCGAGGTCAAGGGGCAGAGCCCCTTGTGGGGTCCTGGGGAAACGCCCCAGGTGGGGTCAAGGGGCAGAGCCCCTGATGGGGTCAAGGGGAAGCGCCCCTTTCAGGGGCCCTATGGGGCAGCACCCTAGGGTGGGGTCAAGGGGTAGTGCCCCTCGACACCAACAATGATTTAATAATATTGTAAAGGGTCGACCATTGATTTTCTATTAGTCAAAGTATTTTTTTTCCCTAATTAGGTTAGGTCAAATATGCTTGTGAAAAAGGCTTAGGGTTTCAATATTTCATTGTATGAGGGATTTTTCATAGCTTCCTATGATGGTATTGAGGTGCAGGTTTTAGATTGTAATCATTCGATAATAATAAAGATATTGGACTCACTGTTGGTGGACGTAGCCCAGGGATTGGGTGAACCACATTAAATCTCTGTGTCATTTGTGTTCTCTTCCATGTTTATATTTGCATTTTTCTACTTATTATTCTAACATCTTGCTCAAAGGGGCTCAACTATGCATACCTAGATGTTCCATGAGAACAAATATCATAAAATAAAAACATTGTGGTGGCTTAGGAGGTCATTTTGGAATAGACAAAATAACAGACCTAGTAAAAAGGAGTTACTTTTGGCCAAAAATGGGAAATGAAGTCAAAAACTTCATAGAAACTTATACTATTTGTCAGCAAACCAAAGGTGTGTCTACTAACCAAGGACTATACCAGCCTCTACCAATTCCCACTAGGCCATGGGAATCAATTGATGACATGTAACTGATTGAATTTTTTAATATGTTAAGATCACCGAAATGCATAAAGATAATGCACAACATTAAATCAGTTAATGGATTGTATTTTCATTGATGTCAACTTGATATAATGTAATCAATTATAATCAAAGTGTCAAAGACTTGAGAGAATCAGAGAGAAAAATATTATTCTTTCAGTAATGCATAAAAGACAAGCATTCACAATGTGACTTCAAACACTGATGACTAGTGGAACCCGGTGGACATAGATCACCAAAAGTCAAGTCACAATGATGCTCGAGAAAGGACACCGATGAGAAGAATCAAAAGAATAACTGATGGCCAGAATCATAGCGTATACCAATGGAGAAGCCCAAGGAGAACTGGAGTGTTGACCAAAGCTACAAAGAGTTAAAACATCAAAATTAACTTGAGTTCAGAAATGACAAAATATCTAGTCGTCAGAGCTAAATATGGACACTGGTAGTTATCATTATTTTCATCGACAATATAAAACCAGAGATAAGTAAAGGATTTAAATTTGTTTTGTCCATTTGGCAAGAAGATCTCTGTGAGATAAAATAGGATTTTTTCTTTAAATCTGATTAGCTAAGATTGCGGATCATGCCAAGATCAACAAAATCAAGAACCTAACAACGGTGATATCATGTCTATAAAGAGACAAATTAATTCATTTCAAATTAAGGGGATTGAATGAAAAAGAGGATGCTGAATAGAAACTGACGAAGAGAAACTTCATACAATCCTAATCAATCAAGCTGAGGAAAGAGCTAAAGTTTTCTGTGGACACCGAGAAATAGAGCATAGCATCACCGAGCAGAAGAAAAGTGGAGCAAAGGTATTAAAAGAGATATATTGATCAGATTAGTTTTATTAGCTTACAATAGATTTGAAAATCTGCAAGTATAAGTTGTATATGTGAACAGATCATACTATTTCAGTTTAACCATTGATTCAGAAAGTCTCTTTACCGAGAAAGATTTAATGATCCTTTCAATATTGAGATACATCCCAAGGAGTATCAAAAATTTTGATCATGAAGATAGCATGATATGCCAGATACCTATTGACATGCCAAGAGAGTGTTTGATCAAGGAAGGTAGCATAGAGATGCCCGATATCAAGTGATAAACTAAAATTTTAAATCCTCTAACAAGGTCACACCTAATAGTGTGTTTGTAATCTTTAACAATGTTGGCTCTTCACCGAGCTCACTTCAAAAGAGTGAAAATTTTGGGTTATCGGTCCCAAGTGGTTTTCCCTTAACAGGGTTTCCACATTAAAAATCCATGTGTCAATGTGTTTATGATTCATTACTAAAGTGTTTTTCATTACACATAGCTAATCTGGATTGATCGATATACTCTAGATAATTTACTATTTTTTGGTAAATTAATAGACTATTATTCAGTAAACATACAGAATAAGGTTTAACAAAGCATTCCGAGCAGTAGTAATTTGATAAGTATATTTGAAGGCATTCATCTTATAGGAGTGAAGATAACTAGAGGCTTAATATTGTGGTACTATTTTTTTGGGTTGATTAATTGGAATATTTTTGAGGCTACTAATTCACCCCCTCTTAGTTATTACTAACAATTGGTATCAGAGCTTGTGTTCTTAGAAAGGGAGTTTAACAGCTTCAGCAACAGATCACAAGATGAACAGATGAGATATGCCCAAGTTGAATAAAGATAACTTTTCATCATGGAAAAGAAGAATAAGACTCCACCTATCAGGTATTGGAAATGATGTTACTCAATACCTTGATACTCAATATGTGTTGCCTACAGGACCTCACACTCTTGAGAAATTAAGACTAAAATATGAGCATAATTGCATGATGACAGAACTTGCCTCATCACTCTCTGATGCTGAGCTTGAAGATGTCAAAACCTACACCTCTACAAATAAAATGTGGGATAAGTTGAAGCTATTACATGGAGGAGATGCTAATGTACTAAGAGCCAAGGCAGAAATCCTAAGAGGGAGGTTTGATGACCTAAGGATGAAAGAAGGAGAAAATATCACTCAGTATAGCTGCAGAATCAAAGAGGTAGTAAATGCTATCCAAGGAGTTGGAGGTGTACTTGAAGAGGAGATAATGGTAATTAAAATCTTAAGAACCTTACTGCATGTATATGCTATTAGAGTTTCTATTATTCAAGAAATGAGAGTAGTTGCAAACAATACAGTTACTCTAGATAGTCTGATTGGTAGACTGATTTCATTTGACATGAATAACCTTGATAATAGTGTCTTACCATCTATAGAATTTGCATTCAAATATTATTTAAAGATAAGTAATTCAATTCATAGACATGCTATTAGAAATGATAGTGAAAGTGATAATGAGGATCAAAGACTTGATGAGATTGAAGAACTAATGGCAAGAAGATTGCAAAGAGGAAAAGGTAGTTACAAAGTTAAATTACCACTTGTATGTTTCAATTCTAAAGAGGTTGGACACTTTTCTGCAAGATGTCCAAACAGAAGAAAAGATGACAAAGGAAATGACAGATCATATGAGAAGAAGTTTGATAGAGGTGATAACAAAGATTACCAAAGCAACCATCAATCTGACAAAAGAGATACCTGAGACTACAAGGACAAAGGGAAGAAAGCTTGTTACCTAGCTGAGAACAATGCTAATGACACTAACACCAAATAAGAAGAAGACATTGAGATGGTATTTGTAGCCATGAAGGATGATTCAGATGAAGAAAAAAGGTATGTAGAAACTTCACTCATATCTAAAGTTAGTAAGAATGATGTCTAGATCATAGATAGTGGCTGTACTCACCATATGACCGATGATAAACAAAATTTTGGAACTTTTGAATACTACAATGGTGGTTAAATAAGAATGGTAAATGATACACCTTGTCCAGTTGAGGGTAAAGGAACTATAATGTTGAATAACCTGATCAAATGTGAAAATGCTTATTGGGTAAAAGGACTGAATTATAATCTGTTAAGTGTTTCACAGCTGAATAATATAGGTCACCAAGTGGCATTTGAAAATAAGAAGGCAAAGATCTTCAATGAATTAGGAAGGTTGATTGGAATCGGTGAGAAGACAAAAGGTAACCTTTTCTATCTTGATGACACTAACACCACTTGTTTAATGGCTAGAAATGATGACACTAACACCACTTGTTTAATATTGTGTCATGTGAATTTTCAAAACATGATAAAGATAAGCAACAAAAGGAATGTCAAAGGCTTATCGAGCATGATTAAACTAGAGCATATCATGTACAAGAATTATTAAAAAGGTAAGATGAAAAATTCTAGTGTCAAGAGTAAAACCCATACATCTAATGCCATTCTAGAATTAGTCCATATAGATCTATGTGGACTCATGAGGACAAAGAGTTACTATGGAGATAGGTATTTTATTCTCTTTGTTGATGATTATTCTAGAATGATGATTGTTATGTTCTTAAAAGATAAATCAAAAGCATTTAAGATGTTTAAATGGTATAAAGATATGGTAGAAAAACAAAGTGAAAATATATTGAAATGCTTAAGGTCAGATAGAGGAAGAGAATTTACTTCAGATGAATTCACTAAATATTGCAATGAGTATGGAATTAAGAGACAGGTTTCTGCACCGAGAACACCACCGCAAAATGGAATTGTTGAAAGGAGAAATAGATCAATTGTTGACTATCCAAGAACATTGATGATTGAGAAAAGCTATCTCAAACTTTATGGAGAGAAGATGTCAGTACTATTGTCTACACATTAAACAAAGTACAATTGAAGAAGGACATAAAGAAGACACCCTATGAGCTTTGGTATGGTCATACACCCAATGTAAGTTACTTTAGAATCTTTGGTAGTCAATGTTATATTTTGAAGGATGATAGAAATGGAAAACTTGACTCCAAAAGTGATGAAGGTATCTTTCTAGGGTACTCAACCAAAAATAAGGTTTATAAATGTCTTAACAAGTCATCTAAAAAAATCACTAAAAGTGAAAATGTAAAAATAGATGAATTTGCAGAAAAGAATGAAAAGGAAAGAAGAAAAGAACTAGAGGACTACAATAGGTTTTTTTATACAGAACCTGACACTCTACCCAATAGTGTATCGCTCTCGAGCAACAAAACATTGCACCCGAGCATCAGGTTGCAATTAACAAAAAATCAGGAAAATCCTCAAGATGATGTCCCGAACAATGGAGATTAGAACGAAGGTCAAGAAGATGATCAGAATGATGAAAAAAGGGCTGAACTAAAACTTTCCAAGTATGTCAGAAGACATCATCCATAGAATCAAATCATAGGAAAGAAGTAGGCTGGAATGAGAATAAGAAGTCACTAAACACTAGATGTTTACTCTGTGATTTTGAGCCTAAATTTGTTAATACTGCACTTGAGAATGAAGAATGGGTCAGTGCTATGAATGAAGAAATAAAACATATTGAGAATAACAATACATGGACACTAGTATTGAGACTAGATGACAAGAATGCCATCGGTACCAAATGGATATTCAGAAAAAAAAAGCTGAATGAGAATGGAGAAGTCAAAAGAAACAAAGCAAGGTTAGTATGCAAGGGATATGCACAAGAAGAAGGTATTTACAATGGAGAAACCTTTGCACCCATTGCTAGACTAGAAGGATTTATAATATTACTTTCTTATGCTACATTTAGAGGATTCAAGGTATATCAGATGGATGTCAAATCTGCATTCCTAAATGGAATACTGGAAGAAGAGGTGTACATTGAACAACCAGAAGGGTTTGTTGATCCAGACAAGAGAAACATGGTATGTAGACTACATAAATCCTTGTATGGATTAAAACAAACCCCTAGAGCCTGGTATGAAAGAATTCACTCCTATCTCATTAGCATAAAATTTGTTAGAACAAGTGAAAATAGCAATCTACACTTAAAAGAAGATACAGATGGTAATATTCTGATTGCTGAAATTTTTGATGATGATATCATTTTTGGGGGAAATGAAGTGTTATGCAAATCCTTTGCTAATGAAATGAGCAAAGAATTTGAAATTTCTATGTCTGGGGAGATCAAATTATTTCTTGGTCTATAGATTCTTCAACAAGATGTAGGCATATATATATCACTCAATCCAAATACATCAAAGAAGTTTTGAAGATATTCAAGATGGAAGATTCCAAACCAGTTGGAACACCTATGGCTACTAGATGTAAGTTGAAAAAATTAGACAAATCAAATGAGGTAAATCAAACCTTATATAGATCAATGATTGGGAAACTAATATATATTGTTCATACCAGACCAGATATAGCACATGTAGTTGGAATAGTTGCAAGATTATCTGCTAATCCCAAAGAATCACATATGACTACTATCAAGAGAATTATGAGATATTTGAAGAACACCGAGGACTATGACTTATGGTATAAAAGAGATGGATAATTTGAGCTACAAGTCTATACATATTCTAATTAGGCTGGAAACATTGTAAACCAAAAGAGCACAACTAGAGGAGCATTCATCATGGGTGATAGACTTGTCACATGGATCAACAAGAAGCAAGGATGCATCTCTCAGTCTACTGCAGAAGTAGAGTATATGGTTGTTTCTGCAAATTGCTCCAATATTTCATGGATCAAATAGTTTTTAGAAGGTATGAATATGAAGATTCTTGAACCAATAATTATCTACTATGATAAAACCAATGTAATTAACATTTCTAAGAATCCATTCATGCATGCTAAGACTAAGCATATTGCTATCAAGTATCACTATTTGAGAGAACAAGTGCAAGCAAAGGAGGTGATACTGGAATATGTTCAATCAAAGGAACAATTAGCTGGTATATTCACCAAGCCATTATTGAAGGATACATTTGGATACCTAAGACAAAGACTAGGGGTCCAACTCCTATCTATCGATCAGTAAGCTGACCAGGAGGTTGCATCAGCCTACACTTAATCTGAAGATCAGTCATGTTGATGCAAACACCAAGATGAACAGCAATAGATACATCTATACATAGTAAGGTACAAGTATGTACCGAATACCAGAGACATTGTATTGCTGATGGATAGGGAAATTCAAGGAATGTATTATATAAAGGGATGGAACATGATATAGATGATTTTTTTTGGCATAGATGTCAAAGGGAGAGATTATTTCATTATCATAATGGAGTGATTATCTCACTGATCAGGAAAAGATTATATCATTACCCATGAAGTGAAGTTCCTAAGAAGCAGAAGGAAGAGTCAATCAATATTCAAAGGGAGAGAAATTGATTACATATGAAATATTCATCTAAGGGAGAGAAGTAACAAAGGGAGAGAGTTCACACAAAGAGAGAAATTAATGTCAAAGGAAAAATAGATTATCAAGAAGAGGTATAGTCAAGGCAGAGCACATATCAAAATAGAGACATTAGATGCTACATCTATCCAATAAAGGAATTGAAGATTGAAGACAACCATTTTGCAAGAAAAAAATCTGAGCTATTTGAGCTTACCGAAAGCCAGACATTTGTAATAGTTACAATAGGAAAGCTTGATGAAACTGTTATATTTCATATTGTATTAGTGATAATGTAGTATGATAATGTAGTATGTTTCAATCAATGCCAAAGGGAGAGATTGATGACATGTAACTGATTGAATGTTTGAAGATGTTAAGTTGATTGCTGAAATGTAGAAAAAATAATGCAAGACATTAAATCAGTTAATAGATTGTATTTTCATTGATGTCAACTTGATATAATCTAATTAGTTATAATCAAAGTGTCAAAGAATTCAGAGAATCAAAGAGAAAAATATTATGCTTTCATTAATGCATAAAAGACAAGCATTCACAATGTGACTTCAAACATCGACGGCTAGTGGAACCCGACAGACAGAGATCACTGAAATTCAAGTCACAGTGATGCCCAAGAAAGAACACCAATCAGAATTACTAACGAGAAGAATCACAAGCATAACCGACGGCCAGAATCATAGTTTAAACCGACGGAGAATTCCAAGGAGAACTAGAGTGTTGACCGAAGCTACAAAGAATTAAAACACCAAAATTAACTTGAGTTTAGAAATGACAAAATATCTAGCTAGAGATAAGTAAAGGATTTAAATTATTTTTTCCAGTTGGCAAGAAGATCTCTACGAGATAAAATAGGAGTTTTTCTTTAAATCTGATTGGCTAAGTTTACAGATCATGCCAAGATCAAGAAAATCAAGAACCTAACAATGGTGATATCATGTCTATAAAGAGACAAATTAATTCATTTTGAATTAAGGCGATTGAATAAAAAAGAGGATGTTGAAGAGAAACTGATGAAGAGCAACTTCATAAAGTCCTAATCAATCAAGCTAAGGAAAGAGCTAAAGTTTTTTGCGGACACCAAGCAATAGAGCATAGCATCACCGAGTAGAAGAAAAGTTGAGCAAAGGTATTAAAAGAGATACAATAGAGCTTAGTTTTATGAGCTTACAATAAATCTGAAAATCTGCAAGTATAAGTTGTATATGTGAACATATCATAATGTTTTAGTTTAACCATTGATTCAGAGATTTTCTTAACCGAGCAGGATTTAAATATCCTTTCTATATTGAGATACATCCCAAGGAGTATCAAAAATTTTGATCATGAAGATAGCATGAGATGCCAAATACCTATTGACAGGCCAAGAGAGTGCTTGATCAAGGAAGGTAGCATAGAGATACCCGATATCAAGTGATAGACTAAACTTTTAAATCCTCTAACAAGGTCACACCTAACAGTGTGTTTGTTTTTGGAAAGATTGCTACAATGTAGACAATTATTATTTTATCATTAATGTCAAACCTTAACTGGTGAGACTATTGCTTTATGTTTGAGTACCATATCTATTGATTGATGAAGATTTGAAGAATAGGATAACAAGAAGACTGAGGAAATGGTTGAGTTATGAGTATACACCAGGGTACTTGATCATTTGGCACTTTGGCAAAGTGATATATTTTTTATCTTTCACTAAAAGTTCACTGGAAGGTCGATACCGAGAAAAGCAAAGTCGATGCCGAAAAAAGAGAAAGTTGATGCTGAGAAAAGCAAAGATGATGCCGAGCACCATTGAAATGTTGAGGGAGACAGAGAAAGGCAAGAAATTTGTATTTTATTAATTGATGAGATTTGAGATCTATGGCCAACATAGTTGATTTTATTGGGATATGCATCATTAATTAAGATTGGTCCACACTCATTTAATGCATGAGAAAATGTTATTAACGCATAGATTCAATGTTTAATTAATGACTATATTGGATAAGTAAATTAAATGTAATGATGGAAAGATCCGTTGGATCTGACCTAACCTAAGATCTACGATCTTGACTAAGCGGCAAAAGATCTATCTGACCTAGATGAAAATGTATAATATAACCTACTGTGGTTATTGTTATTGTATCCAAGTGTAAGAAGAAGTTGAATGCAAGAGTATTGCATGGTTAATTAACTAATTAGAAAAACCTAGTAGAGAAGGAAGAATAGAGAAGCAAAGAGAGATTTCTTGATAGATTTCCAAGCAGATCTAAAGTTTGAGATGAAAATGGAGGCCACTCAGTGAATTAGCATTAGAGCTAAAATTGAATCTGGATTTGCAAAGTAAGTTGTATGTATCATATCACACTTGCTGATTACTTTCTAACCATTGTATCATTTCAAATCCTTTAACAAGGTTGACCTAACAGTCATTGTATAAATCCTTTGAACAAGGTGACATTCAAATTGGAATGTTGTAAGTCCTCTAACAAGGCCACTCCTGACAAGGTGATTAAATCCTTCAACCAGGTCACATTTGACAGTGTGTTTTGTAACCTTTAACAGGGTTGGCTCCTAATAGGGCATCACTTCAGAAGAGTGAAATTTTGGTAGCATGTTGTTGGTGGTTTTTCCCATATTAGGTTTCCACATTAAATCATGGTGTCAAAATCTGTGAATGTTTATGTTGTGTTTTACTATTAAGTTTTTGTAAGCTTATTTCATTAGTACAGTAAACTGCACACTTTTGTTGTTTATTGCTGCTGAGCAGATCTGAGTTGTTAAAGTGGTTTTAAGTTTTATATGGGAACATTTGGACCTAAGGATAACTGATTCACCTTCCCTCTTAGTTATTCTAAATTCATTCTAACAATTGGTATCAAAGCTTTGTTCTCTTGAAAACGTTTGAAGGCACTTGGAGATAAAGATCAAGATGTATAAAAGGGATGGACCGAAGATTAACAAGGAAAATTTTCCTGCATGGTAAAGTTTCATGAAACTTCACTTGGCTAGTATTGGTGATTCTACTAAATAGCATATTGAAACAGAATATGTAGCCCCTACAGGAGTTCTGAATGGTGCACAATTAAGAGAAAAGCATGAACATAATCAAGCAATACTGGAACTTGCATCATCTTAGAACTATCATGAATTTGAGGACATTAAGGACTGTACAAGTGAAAAGTAGATGTAGGATGATCTTCAAACCATCTATGGAGGAGATACGAATGTACTAAGAGCTAAATCTAAAAGCTTGATAGGTAAGTTTGATGATTTAAAAATTCAAGAAGGAGAAAATATAGTGCAATATTATGATAGGATAAAGGAAGTTGTAAATTCTATTAGAGGATCTAAAGGAACCATTGATGATGACACTATCATGAGAAAGGTACTGAGAAAACTTCTTCCTATTTATGCTATTAGAGTATCTATAATTCAAGAACTGAGATGTACTCCTAACAACAATTTGACTTTGGAAAGTTGGTAGGCAGACTTACAACATTTGAGATGTCAAATTTTGATAAATATACTCCACAAGATGTTGAATCTACATTCAAGTCCCAGAAGGTCATTAAAAAATCAAGGAAAGGAAAGAAATGTGTTAGCAGTGATAGTGACACCTCAGATAATGATCTAGAAGAACTTGAGGCACTTATGGCAAGGAGACTAGCTAGAGGAAAAGGAAAATTTAGAGATAAACTTCCTATTATTTGTTTTTCTTGTAACAAAGTTGGTCATATTGCTGCTTGATGTCCTAATAAGAATGAGAAAGATGAAAGAAGAGACAACAAGTAAAAATAAAAAAAGGATGACTGAGACTACAGAAAGTACAAGGATTACAAAGACATGTTGGAGATTTATTTATGTGCAGTTGATTGATTGTATTATTGTCATTGATGACAACATATAATACATAGTAGTGATTCTGTATGTACTTATTAGAATGATGATATCAAGCCTTGCATGGTTAGATAAATGTTGTAGACATGTTCAGTATGTTATATTCATACACGTAGATCTAGATATGATGTTTCAATCAAGTTGTGTAATTCTATTATTGGTTGTTACAGTTCTGGAAGAGCATCTGTTCAGAGCTGATGTATTTAACATGTTTCTTGAGTTGTGCCTATCTTTAGGATATGCGTGTGTATATTCATGATTAGTTATGAGTTAACTATGTTTGGTTAAACACACCTATCATGTAACATCAGGATCATGTTGTTTGAGATGATTTGGTGAAGCCAACTTAGTGAAGCGTCGTGTCTATTCAGTTTATATTTGCACAGTTGCAATTATGCTTGCATGATTAGTAGAGCCAACAAGGATGTTATGAAGAGTTTTTTTACAGGTCCCGTGATCTCATACTTTGAGAAAGATACTTATAGCAAGTCATTTGTGATACGCTAAGTGTGAATGATACGAAAAGAGACAGAAAATGTACAGAGCAGAACATCACTTGTGGTTCATTCATAAAGAGTCTATGTGAAGAAGAAGTGAAAGACTACAATACATTGGAACTAATCAAGATAGCAGGTCTACTCTATAGTTCATCATCAGATATAGTGCATACCTATTCTATTGAAGGTTTTAGCCTTCACCATTGAAGCAGTGAGCTTTTGGACAGTGAGTCCTCACCCCTAACAGGGTTATTTGTAAAAGACTCCTAACATGGCCATACCATTAACTAGGTCACTACACTTATTGCTTTGTAAAGAACAACTCCTAATAGGGTTGCAAGATCTTCTAACAGGGATTACTATAAAAAAGTATAGTTCATAGTGGGTGCTAATTCCCACCGGGGTTTTTACCATTTGGTTTCCCAGTAATCAAATTGTGTGTTGTGTACTATGTTATCTGAATGTGAATTTAATTTATTGTATTCTGAAGTTAAAGAAGTAAAAATAATTAAAGTTACGGATAACTGATTCACCCCCCCTCTCAGTTATCCTTTGGGACTATTCTAACAATTGGTATCAGATCCAAGTGCCTTGGAGAAGAATCATAATAGCTTAAGGTAGATCAGATGTCTTACTTCAGAAAAGAGAGCCCTAAGTTCAATGGAGAAAATTATCTGGATTGGAAAAACAAAATGATAACACATCTATAATGTGTTGGATTTGAGATCTTTGAGATATCTACACAAGAATTTTTTATTCCATCTCTGAAAGACCTTGCAAAGGATGATCCTACTAGTAGACAAAAGGATACATTTACCAATAATGCAATTGCTAAAGAAGCCCTAATCAGTGCCCTATCTGACAGTGAATTTTCTGAGATCAAGAAAATTGACAGAGCATACACCATATGGAATCATTTAGAAGATATGTTTGAAGGAGATATTCAAGAAAAGAATGCATGCAGGAAGACATTGAAAAAGAAATACAACAGCCTTGAGATGTTACCTGAAGAGAACATTAGAGCTTACAAACAAATGATAAATGAAGTAGTCTCTGGAATCAGAAATAATGGTGGAGAAATATTAGAAGAAGATATAATGGACAAGCTATTAACTACCTTAATGTCAGACTATGAAAAAAAGATAAGTATTCTAGAGGAAACCATGCAATTCTCACAAGACTTCAAGAGAGAGACTTTGATCAGTAAAATCTCTGCATTTGAGATATCAAGATTGAAGACTGAACCTAAAAGTGAAACAACTTTCAAAGCCTCAGTCCATGGTAGGAAATCCTTACACATCTCTAGCCATAATGAGAAAGAAAAATTTGATGAAGAACTAGAAAATATCATTGCTATAATTGCTAAAAGAGAAAAGAAAGGAAAAGGAAAATATGAAGGACAACTTCCATTCAAATTTTTTTCATGCAACAAGATTGGTCACTTTGCATCTAAGTGTCCCACAAGAGTCAAAAAGTTCAAATCTGATTACAAACCTAAATATAAGAAGGAATGTTACCATGCTGAAGAAGGTGTAACTAATGAAGTTTTAGGAGAGGATGAAATTGGGTTCATTTCCCTTAGAGACATAGAAAATTTGCTTGAGGAAATGGACATTGCAGATGAAAAGGAAGAGCAAGAGTTAGCCATAATTTCCAAAGAAGACATCAGAACTAATTGGATCATTGATAATGGATGCTCTCACCATATGACAGGTGACAAAGACAGATTTATTCATTTAGACAAATACAAAGGTGGTATGGTTAGATTTGGACATAACACTCCTAAACCTATCATAGGCAGAGGTTATATCACCTTGGATGGAAAGAACAAGACAAATGATGTTTTGTATGTTGATGGATTACATCATAACTTGCTAAGTGTTGGACAGCTACTTGAAAAAGGTTATCATTTGGAGTTCAAAGCAAACAAGTGCATAATTAACAACAAGGATGGAGACATGATTCCATTAGGCTCCAAAACAAAAGGTAATGTTTTTTAGCTTAATTCAGATGTAAGTTGTTTTGTTGCAAAAGTGGATGACAGTTGGTTATGGCACAAAAGATTGTCATATCAATTTTGATAACATAGTAAAGATAAGTAATGTCAAGGTAGTCAGAGACCTTCCAAGTATTGCAAGACCTGTTGACAAAATGTGCAGGGAATGTGTTATGGGAAAGCATGTAAGGAGTTCTTTTAGAAGCAAGCAGAACTCAGATGAAAGCAAATTGGACCTAGTGCATACAAATTTATGTGGTCCTACCCAAACAAGATCATACTATAGAGAAAGGTATTTCATTTTGTTTGTTGATGATTTTTCAAGGATGATGTGGGTTGCATTCTTAAAGGTGAAATCTGAAGCCTTTGAGAAGTTCAAAATATTAAAAGCTAAGGTTGAGAATGAATTTAGATTAATACTAAAATGTTTGAGATCAGATAGAGGAGGAGAGTTCACCTCTGATTAGTTTTATGATTACTATGAAGAACATAGAATAAAAAGATAGTTGAGTGCTCCTAGAACCCCTCAACAGAATGGGATTGCAGAAAGGAGGAATAGGATTATACTTGATACAAAATGCACTATGATGATTGAAGGAAAAGTTGCACACACATATTGGAGAGATGCAGTGAATACAACAGTCTATACTATCAACATAACTCAATTGAGGCCAGGTGCAGATAAGACACCTTATGAACTTTGGTTTGGTAATGTACCTACAATAAAATATCTCAGAATCTTTGGCAGCAAGTGTTACATCAAAAGAGATGATGGTGTTGGTAAGTTTGATGCCAGGAGTGATGAAGGTATTTTCCTTGGTTACTCTACAAAAAGCAAAGCATATAGATGTTTCAATTTGAGATTGAAAAAGATAATTGAAAGTACTCATGTAAAAATTGATGAGAAGTTTATGGTTCAAGAGAGATACTATGAATATGCACCTATGATTAAAGATGAACCCAGGCCTAGCAGCAAAGATATTATTATTGAAGAAATGTTTGGTTGCATTGATGTCTCATGCAATGACCCTGAATAAAGTAGAGAAGAATCACAGATTACAAAAGAAGAAGTAACACCTAAGGTTCCTAAATTCACATCTAGATACCACTATAAAGATGATATCATTGGAGATCATAGCAGCAATGTTTTGACTAGGTTAAAAGCAAAAAGTCTATCAATGAATGAAGAGGTATGTTTACTTTCACAGATTGAACCTTTAAGTGTTGAAGATGATTGTAATGATTTTGATTGGAAGAATGCAATGAAAGAAGAAGTAGATCAGATAATTAAGAATGAGACATGGGAATTGGTTCCTAGACCCAGTGACAAAAATGTGATTGGAACAAAGTGGATATTCAGAAACAAGATGAATGAAGATGGTATAGTAGTAAGAAACAAAGT
>MU223815.1:3895765-3924317 GCA_018584345.1 Thuja plicata | reverse complement strand
AGGATACATTTGAGTACCTGAGAAAGAGACTAGGGGTCAAACCCTTGTCTACCAGTCAGTAAAGGACTAAAGGTTGCATCAGCCTATATATTATCAAAATATCATTCATGTTGATGCAAGCAAAAAGGATGAACTTCAAAGCTACATATATATACAGAAAGGTGTATATCAGAACTGAGCACCAGAGCATATTGTTGTATTGTTGATGGATAAGGGAAATTCAAGGAATATATTATGGATAGTAGAAAATAATTGTTTGGTATTGTTGTCAAAGGGAGAGAATATATCCATATTATCACAAGAAATTATTCATTATCAGATTACTCCAAATAGGGAGAGATCATATCAATAGGGAGAGAATTTGTATGAAGGAATCATATACAAAGGGAGAGTTGCTGACAAAAGATAGAGACATTAGAGAAGAAGAACAGTTAAAAGAGAGATATTGACACAAGAAGAGAACACAACACATCAGAACAAGAAACATAGAAAGCTACAAGAATCAAATCTAAGCTAACACAAAGCTTACCAGTGGTTAGACATTTTTATCGATTATCAAAACAAAGTCTTTGGCAATTTGATGAATCTCAACAATTGTATTTCATATTGTATTAGAAATAGTATAGTGTGATAATATAGTATGTTTCCAGCAATGCTAAAAGGAGAGATTGATGACATGTAACTGAATGAATGTTTGATAATGTTAAGTTGAAGATGATGCAAGACATTAAATCAGTTAATGGTTTGTATTTTCATTGATGTCAACTTGATATCTTCTATACGGTCATGTACATAATGCCAAAGACTTCAGAGAATCAATGGAATAGAGATTATGCTTTCAGAAATGCATAAAAGTCAAGTATTCACTAAGTGACAGACAACACCAACGAAGTGCACACCATCGGTAAAGGCAAAGAACAAAATTCATAGTGATACTCGATGAGCAGAAGATAGTTTTTTCCAACGAAGTAAAATCATAGTGATACCCAAAAAGTAAAATCAAAGGATACCTAACGGATGGAGATCCCGAAGCTGACTGGAAGTTGTCACCGATGACTAACTATAGAGTTGACCAATAGAACAAAGAGTTCAAAAAATGACAAAATATCTAGCTGGCAGAGCTTAAGGATAGACTTAACTCATTGTTTTATTTGTTTTATTTGACCAGAGTTAAGTAATTTATTTAAAGAAGATTTGTACAGTTGACAAGAAGATAACTACGAGATAAATCAGGAGTTAAAGCTGTAAATCAAATTGGCTGGATTGTTTTTCATGCCAAGAATCAAGAATCAAGAATCAAGAAACAAGAATATCATGTCTTTATAAGAGACAAGCATAATTCATTTCTGAAATCAATCGCATACATGGGAAGGGGAGTGAATAAAAGGAGAATGCTAAAGAGAAACTGATTAAGGATAACTTCATACAGTCCTGATCAATCAAGTTGAAGGATAACTAAATAATTATGTACACACCTACAAACAGTGAAGCACAACATCACAGAGTAGAAAGAGTGGAGCAAAAAGAATTGAATTGATACATTGATCAGAGAGGTAATGTACTTAAATAGATCTGAAAATATGCAATTCAAGTTGCATTAGAAACAGGTCATTGTGTTTCAGTTTAACCATTAAAGTATCAAGTATCTTAACAAAGTAGGACTTAACAGTCATCTACATTTGAGGTATATCCTAACAGATTGCCAAAAATTTTATCATAAATATAGCATTGAGTGCCTAAAACTGACACACATTATAAGAAGGAGGCCAATGTAGTTAGGTAGCACCAAGTATGCTAGATACCTATTGTGCCCATAGAGGTTGATCAATATTGGTAGCATATGTTAGAATAGTCCCAAAGGATAACTGAGAGGGGGGGTGAATCAATTATCAGTAACTTTACTTCTTTAACTTTAGAATACAACAAAGTAAATGCTTAATCAGAAAACACAGTACACAACACACAATTTGATTATGGGAAACCAAATGGTAAAAACCCAGTGGGAATTAGCACCCACAATGAACTATATTTGTTTATAGTAATCCCTATTAGAAGATATCTCAACCCTGTTAGGAGTTGTACTTTACAATGCAATAAGAATAGTGACCTGGTTAAGGGTCGAACCTTGTTAGGAGTCTTTTACAAATAACCCTGTTAGGGGTGGTGGACTCACTATCCAAAAGCTCACTACTTGATGGTGAAGGCTACAACCTTTTTTATAATAGATATGCACTATATCTATTGATGAACCGTAGAGTATACCTATTGTATTGATTAGTTTCAGTGTATTGCAATCTTGCACTTCTTCTTCACATAGACTCTTGATGAATGAACCAACTCTGATAATCTACTTTGTACATCTTTCTTATCTTTTCATATTCATTCACACTTAGCGTGTCACCTTTGACTTGCTATAAGTATCTTCCTCAAAGTATGAGATCATGGGACCTATAAGAAAACTCTTCATAACATCCTTGTTAGCTCTACTAAGAACGCAATCATTATTACAACTGCGCAAGTATAAACTAAATAGACGCGATGCTTCACTAAGTCGGCCTCACCAATTTAACTCTAACTTTGCAATCTTCTTGAAACACTTTTGGTGCCTTTGAATTAATATCATCAACTCATAAGTAATCATGAATATACACATGCATATACAGAAGATAGGTGCAACTCAAGAAACATGTGATATACGTCGTCCCTAAACTGTTACACTTCCAGAACTGTAACTGTCAATAACAGAATTACATAACTTTACTGAAACATCATATCTAGGTCTACGTGTATGAACATAACATAATAAACATGTCAAAAACATGTATCTATCCACGCAATTCTTCATATCACCATTCTAATAAGTACATACAGAATTACTACTGTGTATTATATGTTGTCATCAATGACAGACATATAATTAATCAACTGCTAAGAATCAAATCTCCAACAATCTCCCCCTTTGACATTGATGGCAACATATGATATCAAAAACATCCTCTATTCATGGTGTCCTCTTTCTTTTACAATCTTCTCAATGTCCTCATCAAATATTTCTCTAAACTGCTGCAGTTCCTCTATCTGTGTTTTTGTTCCATGTATATACTCCCCTTAGAGTATATGCTCCCCCTTAGTACATACTCCTCCTTACTATATACTCCCCCTTTGACATCAATGGAAAATGGCACCATAGTCTTTAAGGTACAAGTACTACTCTAGAAGTAGAGTAGTCAACCATTCATCAGTCACTTAATGACTGATGTCTTTGCTACTTCTTCTAAATAGACTTAGGAGAGGGAATTACTCCCAACTTCTCCCTAAGATACTCAAAATTATCCTTTGATAAGGGCTTTGTGAAAATATCTGCCAATTGTTCTTTGGTGTTCACATAGTCCAATTTAACTTCTTTGTCTGCAACCTTTTCTCTTAAGAAATGGTACTTGATCTCTATGTGTTTTGTCTTTGGGTGCATCACAAGGTTCTTATACATGTTGATAGTGCTATTATTATCACAATGAATAACAATAGGATAATCAACCTGAATGCCAAAGTCTTTAACCATCTGCTTGATCCAAACTATGGTTGAACAATTTAGTGCTGCTACAACATATTCAACTTCTACTGTTGACTAAGAAATACAGTTCTGCTTCTTGCTTATCCAAGAAACCAACCTGTCTCCAAGGAATACTGCTCCTCCTGAAGTGCTCTTCCTATCATCAATACATCCTGCCCAATCTGCATCTGTATACACATTAAGCTTTACATTCTTTGATTTAGGATACCATAAACCATAGTCTATAGTTCCCTTTAGATATCTGAATATCCTCTTGACTTCCATTAGTTGACTCTACTTGGGTTCAGCTACAAATCTTCCAACAATGCCAACTGCATTAGATATGTCAGGTCTAGATTGAGTTAGATAAATGAGTTTACCAATCATAGATTTGTACAATGTTTTATCAACTGCTGTAGAATCATCATCCTTTGATAGCTTGCTTCCTGTTATCATGGGAGTGCATACTAGCTTACAGTCCTCCATCTGGAAGGTCTTCAATATTTCCTTCACATATTTTGACTAATTAATGAATATAACTTTATCTGTTTGTTTTACATTCAGTCCCAAAAAGTATTTTATAGGACCAATCATACTCATTTCAAATTCATTCTGCATTTCTTTTGAAAATGTTGTACTGAGCTTGTCATTACCTCCAAATATAATGTCATCAACAAATATGGCAACTAATAGTAATCCATCAGGTGTCTCCCTTATGAATAGGTTATAATCTGCTGCTCCTTTCTTGAATCCAATCTTGGTGAGATAACCATCAAGTCTCTCATACCAAGCTCTTGGGGCCTATTTAAGACCATAGAGTGTTGTCTTCAATTTTCATACCATGTCTTGTTCATCTGAAAGACTAAATCCTTTAGGCTGTTCAATGTAGACTTCTTCATTCAAATCACCATTCATAAAAGCTGATTTTACATCCATTTGATAAACTTTAAAGTCTTTGAATGTTGCGTATGCGAAAAATAACTTAATGGCTTCTAGTTTTCTCACAAGGGTAAATGTATCAGTGTAGCCTATTCCTTCTCTCTGCACGTATCCCTTGCATACCAATATTGCTTTTTTTCTTACTACTGTACCATCTTCATTAATCTTGTTTCTAAATACCCACTTTGTTCCAATCACATTTTTGTCACTGGATCTAGGGACTAATTCCCATGTATCATTTTTAATTATCTGATCTAATTCTTCTTTCATTGCATTCTTCCAATCAGAATCATTACAAGCATCTTCAACACTTAAGGGTTCAATCTGTGAAAGTAAACATACCTCTTCATCTATTGCTAAATCTTTTGATTTAGATCTGGTCAAAACACTACTGCTCTGATCTCCAATGATGTCATCTTTAGAGTGGTATCTGGATGTGAATTTTGGAACCTTAGGTGTGTCTTCTTCTTCTATAATTTGTGATCCTTCTCTGCTTGATTTAGGGTCATTGCATGAGACATCAATGCAATCAAACATTTCTTCAATAACAGTATCCTTGCTGATAGGTTTGGGTTCATCTTCAATCATAGGTGCATATTCATAGTACCTCTCCTTAACCATAAACTTTTCATCAATCTTAACATGCGTGCTTTCAATTATCTTCTTTAATCTCAAATTGAAACATCTATATTCTTTTCTTTTAGTAGAATAACCAAGTAAAATACCTTCATCACTTCTGGCATCAAACTTACCAACACCATCATCTCTCTTGATGTAGCACTTGCTACCAAAGATTTTGAAATACTTTATTGTAGGTACATTGCCAAACCAAAGTTCATAGGATGTCTTATCTGTGCCTAGCCTCAATTGAGTTCTGTTGATAGTATATACTATTGTGTTCACTGCATCTCTCCAATAGGTGTGCGCAACTTTTCCTTCAATCATCATAGTGCGCATTGTATCAAGTATGATCCTGTTACTCCTTTCTATAATCACATTCTGCTGAGGGGTTCTAGGTGCACTTAACTATATTTTAATACCATGTTCTTCACAATAATCATAAAATTGATCAGAGGTGAACTCTCCTCCTCTATCTGATCTCAGACATTTCAATTATAATCCAGATTCATTCTCAACTTTAGCTTTGAATATTTTAAACTTCTCAAAGGCTTCAAACTTCTCCTTTAAGAACGTAACCCACATCATCCTATAAAAATCATCAAAAAACAAAATGAAATACCTTTCTCCATAGCATGATCTTGTTTTGGTAGGACCACACAAATCTGTATGCACTAGGTCCAATTTGTTTTCAGCTAAGTTTTGCTTATTTCTGAAGGAAATCCTTACATGCTTACCCATAAAACATTCCCTGCATACTATGTCAAGTGGTCTTGCAATACTTAGTAGGTCTCTAACTACCTTGACATTACTGATCTTTACTATGTTATCAAAATCGATATGACATAGTATCTTGTGCCATAGCCAACTATCATCTACCTTTGTAACAAAACAACTTACATCAGAATTGAGCTGAAAAACATTACCTTTTGTTTTAGAGCCTCATGCAATCATGTCTCCATCCTTGTTGTTAATGATGCACTTGTTTTCTTTGAACTCTAAATGATAACCCTTGTCAATTAGCTATCCAACACTCAGCAAGTTATGATGTATTCCATCAACATATAGAACATCATTTGTCTTGTTCTTTCCATCCAAAGTGATAGAACCTCTACCTATGATAGGTTTAGGAGTGCTATCTCCAAATCTAACCATACCACTTTTGTATTTGTCCAACTAAACAAATGTGTCTTTGTCACCTGTCATATGATGGGAGCATCCACTGTCAATGATCCAAACAATTCTGATGTCTGCTTTGGAAATTAGAGCTAGCTCTTGTTCTTCCTTTTCATCTTTAATGTCCATTTCCTCAAGAAAACTTTCCATGTCTCTAAGGGAAATGAATCCAATTTCATCTTCTAAATATTCATCAGTCACACCTTCTTTAGCATGATAGCACTCCTTCTTATATTTGGGTTTGTAATTAGATCTAAAATTCTTGACTCTTGTGGGACACTTAGATGCAAAGTGACCAATCTTGTTACATGAAAAACATTTGAATGGAAGTTGTCCTTCATATTTTCCTTTACCTTTCTTTTCTCTTCTAGCAATCATAGCAATGATTTCTTCTAGTTCTTCATCAACTTCTTCTTTCTCATTATGACTGGAAATTTGTAAGGATTTCTTACCATGGACTGAGGCTTTGAAAGCAGTTTCACTTTTAGGTTCAGTCTTCAATATTGATATCTCAAATGCAAAGATTTTGTTGATCAAGGTCTCTCTCTTGAAGTCTTGTGAGAATTGCATGGTTTCCTCTAGAATACTGATCTTGTTTTCATAGTCTGATGTTAAAGTAGTTAGAAACTTTTCTATTATATCTTCTTCTGATATTTCTCCACCATTGTTTCTGATTCCAGAGACTGCTTCATTTATCCTCTAATTGTAAGCTCTAATGTTCTCTTCAGGTAACATCTCCAGACTGTTGTATTTCTTTTTCCATGTCTTCCTGTGTGCATTCTTTGCTTGAATATCTCCTTCAAACATATCTTCTAAATACTTCCATATGGTATATGCTCTATCAATCTTCTTGATTTTAGAAAATTCACTGTCAGATAAGGTGCTGATTAGGGCTTCTTTAGCAATAGCATTATGTTTAAATATATCCTTTTGTCTGTTAGTAGCATCATCCTTTGCAAGGTATTTTAGAGATGGAATTACAACCTCTTGTGTATAAATTTCAAAGATCTCAAATCCAACACGCTGTAGATGTGTTATCATTTTGTTTTTCCAATCCAGATAATTTTCTCCATCGAACTTAGGGCTTTCTTTTCTGAAGTAAGACATCTGATTTGCCTTAAGCTGTTAGGCTTCTTCTCCAAGGCACTTGGCTCTAATACCAATTGTTAGACTAGTCCCAAAGGATAACTGAGAGGGGGGGGTGAATTAGTTATCAGTAACTTTACTTCTTTAACTTTAGAATACAACAAAGTAAATGCTTAATCAGATAACATAGTACACAACACACAATTTGATTATAGGGAAACCAAATAGTAAAAACCCCGATGGGAATTAGCACCCACAATGAACTATACTTTTTTATAGTAATCCATGTTAGAAGATATCTCAACCCTGTTAGGAGTTGTACTTTACAATGCAATGAGTATAGTGACTTGGTTAAGGGTCGGACCCTGTTAGGAGTCTTTTACAAATAACCCTGTTAGGGGTGGTGGAGTCATTGTCCAAAAGATCACTGCTTGATGGTGAAGGATACAACCTTCTATATAAAAAATATGCACTATATCTGATGATGAACTGTAGAGTAGAACTATTGTCTTGATCAGTTCCAGTGTATTTCAATCTTTCACTTCTTCTTCACATAGACTCTTGATGAATGAACCAACTCTGATAATTTGCTCTGTACATCTTTCTTATCTTTTCGTATTCATTCACACTTAGCGTGTCACCTTTGACTTGCTATAAGTATCTTCCTCAAATTATGAGATCATGGGACCTATAAGACAACTCTTCATAACATCCTTGTCAGTTCTACTAAGCACACAAGCATTATTACAACCGCACAAGTATAAACTGAATAGACGCGACGCTTCACTAAGTCAGCCTCACCAATTTAACTCTAACTTTGCAATCTTCTTGAAACACATTTGGTGCCTTTGGATTAATATCATCAAATCATAAGTAATCATGAATATACACATGCATATACAGAAGATAGGTACAACTTAAGAAACATGTGATATACATCGGCCCTAAACCATTACACTTCTAGAACTGTAACTGCCAATAACAGAATTACATAACTTTACCGAAACATCATATCTGGGTCTGTGTGTATGAACATAACATAATAAACATGTCAAATACATGTATCTATCCATGTAAGTCTTCATATCATCATTTTGATAAGTACATACAGAATTACTACTGTGTATTATATGTTGTCATCAATGACAAACATACAATCAATCAACTACTCAGAATCAAATCTCCAACAGCATATACATGCCAAATATCAAGTGATAGACTCATATTAAAATCCTGTAACAAGGTCACACCTAACAGTGTGTTTGTAACCTTTAACAGGGTTGGCTCCTAACAGGGCTCACTTCAGAAGAGTGAAAATTTGGGGTACCGGTCCCAATGGTTTTTCCCTTAACAGGGTTTCCACGTTAAAATCCATGTGCTATGTGTGTATGGCTTATTACTTTACTATTTTACATTTCACATATGCATTTCTAGATTGATTGGTATACTCTGAATATTTACTAAGTATCCATAAATAGTTTTATTGCTCATCGGTTATGAAGGAGAATAAGGACAGATAAGGTAAACTGACAGACACTTAATTATTATAAGTATTTCATGGCATGTATCTTGTAGGGACTTAATAATCTGAGATGTATTTTATTGGTGGTTAGTGATTAAAGGATAAATTTTTGAGGCCACTGATTCACCCCCCCTCCCAGTTATTACTAACATATAAATCTCTTCTATTTTTAATGTTTCAGATCTCACTCTTTACAAATGTGTTTAAGATATGACCAATGTGCAGGTTCCACAAAATGAGGAGGATGGAGACTATGTCACAAATCTTCCACAAACCAAACCAATGGAGTTGGAAATAGTTATTGAGTCCAAAGTACTGAAGAAAAATTATATGAAGTATCTAGTAAAATGGAAAGGACTCCCTAACATTGATGCTACCTGGATGACAGAGGAACAAATCAAACAACATGACATCACTCTTGATTAGTTAACCTCAAGTGGGAACTTGAGTTCAAAACCTCATGGGGAGTATGGTGTAGGAGCACCCTATTTGACCTAAGTGTTTTTTTTGGAACTTATGGATTCCTTGAAGTTCCTAGTGGTCTTTAGGTCAAGTTAGAATTAAAGGTTTCATATTGGACACCTTTTGTAAGACCTAGTTCCAAGAATGGCATTTAATAAGCCCTTGGTCAACTATTGGTCAAATAATGTCCAAAACCTTAAAAATAGGTTATTCTATCATATTTTCATGTTTTATCATGTTTAGATCCATGTGGGATCATAAATAATAGGTTTGGACCAAGTTTGGTCACTTAGATTGAAAAGTTGCAAAATATTGCAAAATTGCTAAAAAGTTGTCAAGCAACTTTTAAGCAACTTTAGCAACTTTTGACAAATATTGTAAAATACATTCCAAAATGGATAATTAGTTTAAAAATTGGATGTAACCATTTTTAATTCCTACAAAATACCTTATAGGCGGGTGGTAGGACAACTTTTTTTAATTTGGCACTAAAAATCAATAAAAATCACCATTTTCCTACAATTTTGAGAAACAATCAATTGGTACAGATAGGTACAGAAGTTTGGGGATGAAAGTATGGTAGATTAAGGTATCCCTATGAATTATATTCCATTTGAATTTGGTATCATGTTCTAATCTTCTATACATTGAAAGTTATTACATTTTTACTCCTGCTTCCTAGTTTTTGGGCCCTAAATCAGGGTTTCACAAACAATTGTACATATTTCTTATTTCCACAATGGGAATCTAATGACCCTTGGTGGAAATCATGTATTGAAAATTCTCTTTAATATTACTCTGGTTGGGTTTGATAAAATGCAGGGAGATGGGTTTTCCATGATGCCCTAGGTGTACATGTCCATGTGTGCACCAATCAAGTGATTGAGTATAGTCGACATAACTCATCCTAGGAGATTCGTCAAGACCTAAATTTGAGTCTGAGAGGTCTTTTTTTATCCCTTTACATGATCCAAGTGTTGGATTGGTTCCTTGTTGTACGAAAGGGGTACCTGTAGTGTAACTCGAGGCCTAATTAGCCTTATTTGCTTAAGCAAAATAGTGAAACTTTTATGTTTTCCTTTCACTTCCACGCACTGATGCTTTGGCCATAAAGGGTACTTGAATCTTTGTTTTTTAAGGGTTTATGTGGAATACTTTCAAACTAAGTCCAAATTTCTATTTGAAAAGGCTATAAGCCTAGGAGGGGCTTATCATAGAAACCATGACCAAATTAGTGTACATGGTGAGTATGATCATTGGATTCTTGTCTTAGGGACCTAAATAGACCAAATCCTTAAGAATAGGTCACCCCTGGTCCTTGGAGTCATTTCATGGGGAGTTGATATCAAATTGGTGTAAGTGCCTAATAGTCAACCATTGGTAGTTGGTGTTGGAGACTTGATAAAACCTAGTGATTAGGTTTCTCTATTGGAAATAGGTTGTGATAACCTAAAAACAAGTCATTTATGCACTTGTGATAAGTGTAGAGTCACTTTACCTCTTGGTGTTTGAAGATTTGAAGGATACCTAGTTCTTTTAGGGATTCTGACTGTCCACTATGCATCAATTTCATCCAGGCAAACAACAACAGGATTCTCACCAATGCTAATGCTTTTTATGAGGTTAATCTCATCCCTCATAATTTCAATTTGGTTTTTCATATTAGCATTGTCATCTAACATATTTCCCACCATGCAAGTCAAATCCACCAGACAGTCCTTGCTTTTCTTTATATCATCAGGCACAAAATATTTACCTGTTTCCTCATTTTCATGGGATTTTTTTGCCTCATACCCAATTTCCTCTTTTTCAATTCTTTTATCACGTTCTTCCTTCATTTTTCATCCTCCTTCTGCTCATTGGTCTCTATTTTCCCTGTGGGATTTTGTTCCTCTTCCTTACCATCTTTATTGTCCTCCTTGTTCTCTTCCCTATCATCTTCCCTGAGGTCAATATCGTTATTCAGCTCCTTCTCCATCCCATCCTCCTCATCTAAGGAAAGCACAATCCTCCTCTTACTAGGGTTTTACCTTTATAGTTGTTCTTAGTTTTGTCCATCACATCTCCCCATTTTCTTTTCTTGGTCTCTTTTTTTGTTTATCCCCCTTCTCTTCATCCTCTGTTTCCTTCTCTATTTATGTATCCTTCCATAGTCTTCTTCTTAGCAGAAATGTTTTTTTTAGCTTTTTCTTACTCATTTTACTCCCCTCTGGATTATCTTCATTAGTATCCTTATCTATATGAGAGCCCTCCAAAAAGGGCTTCTTTTGATTTTTCTTAGATGAAAAACCCTTCTTTGTATCATTTTTAGGGGTTTTGTACCCCTTGGATTCTTCTTCATCGTCCTTTGTTTCTTCCTCATACATACTATCATCCTCATCACCTTTTTTTTCTTCCTCATCCCTCTAGTTATTTTTTATCTAAGGTATTTCCACCTTCTTAGTTTTCAAAACATCATAGATTAATAGCATAAGACCCTAGTGAGAGGCATGATCACCCTTCGGGTCTTTCTGTAGACTATTAATTGTGAAATCCAGTGAACTAAGCAAATAAAAGGGAAAACTAACTTTCACATTGTGTCTGAAATGTTTCAATATCATAAAATGATGACCATAAGCTCGGGTAAACCTATCATCAAGCATTATATAGCTGATGACTACATAAAGAACATACCTCAATGGCCTAGATATCTGCTTTGGGTTATGGTAGGAGGTATCCACCTTAATCAGTTTGGCCTTCTCTTCTTTAGATTTCAGGAATTTCTCCCAAGACTTATCATAAATAGCTTTGTCTCTGTAAAACTTGATTCCCCCCATACCATTCCATTAGCCTCAACTATTATCTCCTTTGTAACTTCCATATACTAGTTTCCCACCATCACCTTACCAACTTTCTAGGTCTTAGAGAAAATCCTAGAAATAGTAGGGTTTCTGCCATGAAGCCTTTCCAAAAACACCGCCATCCCACCTTCTGTCAAAATCTTCCAAACTTTTTCATCTCTCCATTCATCATAGTTTACAGGTTCCACATGCATCTTACTACCTCCCATCTTAGCTCTTTGGTATGAATTCATGTCTCTGTGATACTTCTTGAGAATACCATTAATAATAGCACACCTCACTCTCAGAAAAATGAAATTCACCTAGAATCTGTGCCACATACAGCTCGTAATCACCACTAAGTACTTTCTCCTTAGATAGTAATTATGAAAAATCACTTCCGCATTAAATTTTTTTATTAAACTTACCATTTATGACCTTTTTATGTCTACTACGCAAACGGTCACAATCCAGTAATGATTTATCTTGATAAGGAGTATCTTCTCCATCATCTCATTGCATCACCACCTCCAATTTACATGCCATCTTGGTGACCCAATCAAAAACACTATTGGTCTCTCAAAAGTTATGAGAAACCATACACTTTTCAAAAGATTGGATTATAGCTTTTGCTTTTTGCATTATGTTATAAATTGATCATGAGGTAGGAGTTTCATTATTCAGGCATTTAATAATATTGAGGGAATCTCCCTCTAACCATACCTTTTTACAACCTTTCTCCTTCTCCAGGATAAGTCCTTGAAGGGAAGCACTCACCTCTGCATTATGATTAGTTTGGAAGCTAATAGGGATAGCTTTAATACCCCTTCAAATTCCTTGTTCATCTCTTATGACAATCCCACATCCAATCTCCCCTGAGTTTCCCTTTGAGGCACCATCAAAATTGAATTTCATCCATCCACTAGGAGGGTAGTCCCATCTTTCTTCCTCTCTCTTATCTTTATTATTCTGATTCCTAAAGTTTCCTTTTATTTTCTAGTTATTGATTTTGTCCTTTAACAATAAGTTTTCTTTGATAGCTCTCTTAATTATATGGAAGACCTCCTTTTCACTAGCCTCTTTTTTTCTAGAGACTCTCTCATTCCTTTCTTTCCAAACTCCCTAACAAACATAGGGGAGAATAAATTTCCACACCTTGGTCACAGTTTCATTCTTTGAAGGATATCTCCATGAGTTAAAAAGACTATTCAAATCCTCAGGGAAAAACCAATCAATGTTAATAATTTGTAGGAAGTAATCCCAAATCACCCTAGCATAGGGACAATGAATAAACATATGATCCACACTTTCCTCATCCTGATTACAAAGGTAACATCTATTCATAATCATCATACCTCTTTTTCTAAGATTGTCATTAGTCAAAACCTTTTTTTGCATCAAAATCCAGAAAAAGACATTGATCTTTGGGGTGAGGTGCTTAATCCAGGATTTTTCCCAACATGGCTCATTAAGATCCTCAAACTCCTGGTGATATAGAGAAGATATAGTTAAGTTCCCATTAAGACTGTACTTCCATATGATCCTGTCTTCCTCCTTAATCAGGATAGTAGAATTTAGAATTTTATTGAGTTGTCCCATTGTGTTGTCAATAACCGTTATATCTTTCCAGTGATTCTTGTCCCAGTAATCCTCCACTTTCCTCCCAAATCTTAGTTTTCATTGGCTCTCAAAGTCTTTCCATCCAGGGCATTCCTTGAGGGGGGTTTGTATATCCACTCATCTTCCCAAAAAAGAATATTTCTGCCATTTCCTACTTTCCATTTGATACCTTTTCTTATAATTTCACTATTTTTCATAGCATTTCTCTAAATAAAAGATCGTCCAACTCCCCTATCCATGTCTAGAAAGGTAGCAAGGTTTGGGAACTCCTTATTGTATTTATTATCCCATATAAGATTCCATTATCCCCCATAATTGTAGTATCTCCATATAAGTTTGGCAAGGAGGTGGTCATTAAGATTTCTTATTTTGCGTAACCCAAGACCCCCTTTGTTAATAGGATGATAGACCTTATCCAACGCTATAAGATCTATCCTCTTCTTTTTCTCCATTCTTGTCCATAGGAATGTTTTTTGAATCTTTTCAATTGCTTCTCCAAACATTTTGGGGATTTTAAAGATACTCAAAGCATAAAGAGAGAGAGACCTTGGAGGGTGGATCTGAGAATCTGAATCTTGTCCTCTTGACTCAACAACAAACCCTTCCAACTAGCCAGTTTTCTATGATATATATCCACTAAAGAACTCCATAAGGTTTCAAGAGGTTCCAAACAAAGAGGGAGACCAAAGTAGGTTCCAGGGAGAGTCCCCATATCACAGCCCAAAATCCTCATAATTCTTGTCTTTCTTTTCTCAGGAACATTAAAGAGAAACACAAAACTCTTTCCCCAATTAATAGTCTGGCCTGAAGCTGTCCCATATTTTTTCAGATCTATTTTTAATGTTTGTAGCATTTTAATAGAAGTCTCACCCATAATAACCGATTCATCAACAAACTGCTCATGGGAGAAAACTTGAATGGCAGAAGAAGGATTTAAAACTTTTATTTCCCCTTTTCTAACATGGTTCTCCATGTACCTACCCAGACATTCATCCATAAGGATGAAGAGGACAGAGGAAATAGGGTCCCCCTACCTTAAACCCCTAGTCAATTTGAAGAAAGAAGTAGAATTTCCATTGACCAAAACTGAGAAAGTATCAAAATATATAAGCTAATATATAAGCTTAGTACTTTTCTTATTAAATCTAGGAGTCCTCAAAACTTTCATAAGAAACTCCCAATCAACCCTGTTGTAGGCTTTAGAAATATCTAGTTTGAGAATGAGGCCTTCCTTCCTCGACATCACCAGAGAGTGCACATTTTCATGTATGGATATAATGGAATCCATGATTTGTCTACCATGCATGAAACTATTTTGCTACCAGGATATCAAGGAAGGGAGAATAGATAATATCCTTGTGGTGAGGACCTTTGAGATAATCTTATAGGAAGTATCACATAAAATAATAGGCCTAAACTGGTCCATTTTATCAGCCCATTTTTTTTTGGTATTTAATCTATGAAAGTGTCATTCAACTACTTCAGCAATTTTCTAGATCCAAAACAATCTTTAACAACAATAGTAGCATCCTTTTCAATGATATTCCAGTACATTTGAAAAAAGAACATAGGATAGCCATCCAAACTAGGGGCTTTATCTCCCTCAAAAGAGAAGAGAGCCTTTTTATTTCTGAGTTTGATGGAATAGCATTGAGAACCACGTTATGGTTATCATTCAAGAATTAAGGAATGCACTCCAGAAACTCACTTTGTTCTTCTCTATTTAGATCTTTGTCTTTTTGAAGAATATTTTGAAAAAAATTCTTGGCTTCCAATCTGATGGCCACTTCATCATTCAAAAGGGAGCCATTAATATTAAGATTAGATATTCTATTAGCCATTCTATGCTTAAGAGTAGTCATGAAGAAATACTTGGTATTTCTATCTCCCTCCTTCAGGAATATCTTTCTGGACCTTTGTATCCAGAAAGTCTCTTCTTTAGCAATTATGTCATGAAGCTCAACCAGTTTCTCATTCTCCTGATCTTTTGATATCTTACCATACCCTTCCTTCTGAATACTATCCTGGATGTCCTTCAACTCTATACAAACATTTTCCTTAGTAGAGAAGATGTTACCAAAGGTTTCTTTATTCCAATCTTTAATATTTTCCTTAACTTGTTTGAGTTTTTTAGCCAAAATAAACATAGTAGTTCCTTTGATTTTGATCTTCAACCATTCCTCCACTTTCTGTTCAAGTTGTGGATGCATAGCCCACATTTTCCCAAATCTATAGGGAAAGTTCCTTTTCTTGGATATGGGATCTGCCAGTAAGGTAATAGGGTTATGGTTTGATCCCACCCTCATATGATCAGACAACAAGTAGTAGTAATGAGTGGACCAATCATTGCTAATGAGATCTCTATCAAGTCTAACTTGGATAAGTTCCTGACCACATCTTCTATTAGTCCAAGTGTATTTAATGTCCTGCAGCTTAATATCATGGAGAGAATGGTTGTATATAAAATTCATAAGGTCCATTCTACTTTCTAGATTAGTTTGGCTTCCTCCTTTTTTTCATTTTCTTTTAAGGGAGTATTAAAATCTCCCATAACAATCCATTCCTCATTACTAAAACTATTTCTCAGAGAGGACAACTTGTTCCAGAAAACCTCTCTACCGTTTTTAGTGTTAGGAGCATAAATATTAGTCAACACCCAAGAAAATATTAGTCAACACCCAAGAAGTATTATCTATAAGATGCTTGAACCTAATGCAAGCTATATTATTTCCCTGATAAATAACATCTGCTTTTATGATATCACAATTCCAAACTGTTGCAATATCCCCAGAAGCTCCTTTAGAATCTCCCCGACAAATGTTTCCATTCTCAAAAAATCTAAGCTTTTCCACTTTCTCCTTAAGCGTTTTGGTTTCTTGAATTAAAAAATGTCTGGTCTATTATCCCTAATCATATTCCTAACAATGTCTTGTTTGTGGGGATTATTCAATCTCCTTATATTCCAAGAGATAATATTTATACCTTAACAAAGGATCACACCTCTAGGATGGTAAGCTGGCTTCCATCCGCTATGTTCTTCTTAGTCTCCTTGACTCTTAGTTTATGGCTTGAAGGTCAACCTGGTGATGAGATCATTCCTCCCACATCCCTAGTTTTTCTACTCCTTATTGATACTATTCTACTTGGCTTTCCCTTATCATAATTTGATTTTTTCTTCTCCACAAGATTCTCTATCCCATCTTCCTGATCACTCTGGTTCCCCAAAAGAGCTTGGCTTATGGCTGCAACATCCCCCCATTTAGGCATTTTTGCATAAAATAGTGTTTTACTTATCTGTTGGGGAATATTTTGTGAGCTATTTGAGGACCCTTGACCTAAAATAGTACATTGTTGGGCTTCCTTCCCTGCTGCATCCTCCTCCACTTTGTGGATTATAGTCTCTAAACTTTATTTAGATTGATTGACACCATTATAGCTTCTAGGTTGTTCATTCCCTTCCCCCTCTATTGCCACTATATCTTTGGTTTCTTTTTGTCCTTCTTCCTGAATTTCCCCCTCTTCCCCTTTTTCTTCCACTTTTATCCTGGAGACATTCATTTCCTTCATTTCTCTCTGAGCCCCCATTTTTTATTTGGTCATTGGTCATGCTCTCATCACTAATCTCCGATATTAGAGCATTTTCTACTTTTTTATTAAGTTTAGCTGCTCTTGATGTCTCTCCCCCATCTGCCTTTGTCTTCCCCACAGGGACCCATTTCTTTGTCTTTCTTTGGATGACCTTTGTCGAACATTTCTTAGCCCAATGTCCTTCTTTCTTACATGAAAACACACAAAAGAAATGGTTTCATATTCAATATTTTGTTCCCACTCTCCTATTTTTGAGTGAATTATAATTTTCTCTGGCATATCAGTGTCCTGTGTTATCCCCACACATATCCTTGCATGTGTTATCCTTCTCCTTGAATCAATAACATTATCTATTGATAGCAGCTCCCCAAAGGAGTTTACTATCCCAACAAATATATCCTCCATTCTATATTCTAGAGGAATGCCATGGAGCTTTACCCAAACCGATACCTGGTTTACCGCTTCCTCCTTAAAGACTAGATTATGACACCATTTTTGGAGGACCATAGTATTTTTTCCTATCATCCATGGCCCATTGCATAATATTTTCATTCTATCCTCTTCACAAGAGAAGAAGAAGGACATGCATCCTTTTTCCATAGAAAACACATCCACTTTCCATTTTAGATCCCATTTCTGGAAAGCATAGGCCCTAACCACTTCAATGTTGGGTATAACCCCCAAGAATCTCCCAAATAGAGATTTTTTCATCATAGCAATAGTATGATCAATAACTTGGTCCAGAATGTCTATTGAAAAACTCCCTTGAGAAGGTCTCAAAATATTCTTAACAGGTGGTAAGGATGACGTACTTGATGGTTTAACTCCAAAGAGGGAAGCCCACTTTTTGTTACTCTCCTTTTTTTTCCCTAACTTGGCAGAACTACCCCCCTAGGTCCCCAGGCGCAAGTCTGGCATTGGGATCCTTCCCTTGTTTCCCTTTGTCCTTAGCATCTTCTAGTTTACTTTTCTCAGAATTGCCTACATCCTTCACACCAATCCCACTCAAATTCAAATTTGAATTTGGCCACTCACTGCCTCCCTGCTCTACTCCACTATCTCCCATAGTTTTGCACAAAATGATTTTTCCCAAAAATGTCAACATATATTTCTGTGGATAAGACAAACTGGTTACTTGACTAGAAAAAGTGTACGGAAACTGTACAGATGATTCAGAACAATCAAAGTTGCATATATGAAGAAGGATGTGTGTTGACCTTATTTTTAAGGTCACTTGGATTTATGTTGCATATTGTAGATGTTACAGTTGATTTGGTGAAGACAAGTTTCTGGACTGTAACTATGATACTGGACAGAGTAGGTCTCTGTGTTTTGGGTATATCTTTCTGGAAAAGATATTTAAAATGAAGTGAGCTTACTGGTGGACAACCGAAATATGTTGGAATAATGGGTTGAGTTTTATTGTTCTGTGATTACTAGTGACATCATTTGTGGCGTATATTCTGGAGAAGACCTATCTGGTGGCCGACTTCAGACATGTAGCATGTAAAATGAATTATGAGTGTGGATTGTGGTTCTAGAAGTATATGTGATGGATTGTATTTGATGTTTACTTTTTATAGGTACTGTGTGTATCTCAGTAAGGGGTTATATAATTATTTGTATATTGGAAATCCTTAATTGGTAGACCTAATCAATTATTTGTATATTGGGAAAGCGTTATTGGCCGACCTAAAGAATTATTATAAGAGGGTATATATGTGAGATCTTTTCTTTTGGAAAGGTGTGGTAGAGATTGAAAAGGCAGAGAATAGTGGAATCTGCAAGGCTTGTTGACTGTTGTATGTACAACAGAGTTGATCATTATACTTCATTAGGAACTGACCAAGCAAAGATAGTTGCTATCAAACAATTCACTAGATTGTATATTTGTTATATACACTTGTTCAAATTGTGAATCCTTGAGGGTGGTTTTAACCTTCTTTGGGCAGTGAGCCTACTACTTTTCTTTGACTCCTAACAGGGACTGTGTACTATAATGTTGTAATAAGATCCTAACAGGGCTAAATATTTTAACATGGATACTATACTCTTAGTGCATTATTTGTGGGTTCTATTTCCCATTGGGGTTTTACCTTTAACGGGGTTTCCTCGACAAAAAGTATTGTATTATGGTGTTGACATTTACTGTGTTATCATTTTCATTTCAGATTTGGTTTATAAAGTTAAAATTTTAACAATCTATATTACAACTGACTCGCCCCCCCTCTTAGTTGTCTTGTGTACTGTTATTTCTAACAATTGGTATCAAGGATACTGGTCCTTAGAGAGAAATATTAACAACTTGAGGTGATCCTAAAGATGACTTACTACAGGAAGGATAGTCCAAAATTTGATCCTAAAAACTTTGACAATTGGCAGAACAAGATGAGAACACATTTTCTATGTTTGGGAATTGACTACTGGATGATCACAAAGAAAAATGAGAAGATAGCAACTGAAGATGACCTGGAGAAGGCTACTAAAGATGAAAAGAAGTTATTTTACTGTAATATGGTTGCAATGGAATCACTGATCAGCACACTTTCTGAAGGTGAATTCACAGAAGTAAAAGACCTGGATTATGCACATGAGATATGGACAAGATTATAAGCATTGTATATTGGAGACAAGTTTACTAAAGAGGCAAAGCTATAGAACTGGAAGACAAAGATGGAATCGCTGAAGATGAGAGAAGATGATATCATTAGGGTATATGGATAGAGAATTACTAAATTACTTATTGGCATTAGAAACTCTAGAGGTACTTACAGTGAGGAAGAAGTGATTGCAGAGATACTTAGATCTTTGACACCTTCTTATAGAACCAAAGTACAAGCTATAAAGGGGATTATACCCTTGACACTGAAATTCACTAGAGAGATCTTTATTGGAAAGCTAACTACTTTTGAGGCCATAGAATTGGGAGATTCTTTACCTAAGGTTGAGTCACCATTCAAGGCGACCGTGCATAAGAACAAAAAGAACTTATCTGGAAATACGAGCACCAGCAGTAGTAATCTGAGAGAAAAGCTTGGAGACTATGTTGAAGAATGGGAATAGATACATGAAGAAGAAAGAAAGCTAGATGAAGTAGTGGCACTGGTTGCTAGAAAATAAAAGAGAGGTAAGGGAAAATTTGAAGGAAAATTACCTTTAAAATGTTTTTCATGTAACAAGATTGGTCATTTTCATCTAGATTTCCTACAAGAGTTCCGAAGCACAAACCTAAATTTTTAAAATCTAAGTATTCAAAAGACAAGGAATGTTATTATTCTAGTGAAGGTGTATCTGATGATGATGATGATGATGACTATAATGAAATTGGATTTATTTCCATGAAGGATGATGAACCTATGCATGAATAAAAATCCTTAGTATCATGTGTTGAAAAGAAATATGAATGGGTTATAGACAGTGGTTGTTCACATCATATTACTGGAGATAAAAATAAGTTTGTGAGTTTGAAAAGACATGATGGTGGTGTTGTCAAATTTTGTGACAATACTCCTAAGATTATCATTGGAATAGGATCTATTTCTCTGGATGGGAAGACTAATATTGACAATGTATTACTTGTTGATGGACTTAAGCATAATCTGTTGAGTGTTGGACAATTAGTGGACAAGGGTTATCAATTGAAATTCATTGATGGTAAATGCTCTAACTAAACTAAATCAGGAGACTTGATCACATCTAGTACTAAATCTAGAGGTAACAAATTTGAATTGAACACATCTGAACCTTCTTTTTTTATTGCGAAGGTTGATGATAGTTGGCTATTGTTGGAATAGTCCCAAGGGATAACTGAGAGGGGGGGTGAATCAGTTATCAGCTAGTTAAATTATTTTTCTCCAATTAAGTACAGAATGTAATCAAGCATATGCACAGTAAGATAACATAGAACACAACACCATAATTTGATTATGGGGAAACCAAAATAGGTAAAAACCCCAGTGGGAATTAGCACCCACAAAGAACTGTAGTTGAGTATAATAATCCCTATTATAAGATCTTACAACCCTATTAGGAGTTGATCTTTACAATGCAATAAGTATAGTGACCTAGTTAAGGGTCAGACCCTATTAGGATTATTTTACAAATAACCCTGTTAGGGGTGAGGACTCACTGTCCAAAAGCTCACTGCTAAAATGGTGAAGGCTACAACCTTCACTAGAACAGATATACACTATATCTGATAATGAACTTTTTTTAGTAGACCTGATGTCTTGATCAGTTCCAATGTATTTTATGCACTTCATGCTTCTTCACATAGATCTTTGATTGGTGAATGAAATGTCTTTACTATCCCAACACAAACAACATTCTACTCTGTTCTTTTTTTGTCTCTTTTCTCTCATTCGCACTTGGTGATCTTCAAATGAACTACTATAAGTATCTTCTCCAAAATATATGATCTTTGTCATCTTTTAGGAATCCCTTCAATGCTTCTATAGTTGGCCAAACCAAGCATGCAACATAATTAGAACCATGCAACTCAAACTGAATAGACGCATTGCTTCACAAAGTTGGCTCCACCAAAATTACCTAAACATCATGCTTTGGATGAAACACAATTAGTTCCTTTGGTTAATTATCTTAGACTCGTAACTAAACATGAATCTGAACATGCATATCCCATAGATAGACACAATTGAAGAATCAATAAAATTACTGTCATCTTTTTGAGAACAATCTTCTGAAACTATGTCTGGTAAATAGAGTAACATAACTAAATTGTTACTGAACATCTAAATCTACGTGTATGTACATGGTATAGTAACTATGTCTGAAACATAAAAATAACTGCGAAAGGCTTCCACATATCCATACTGACAAGTGAATACAGTTCACTATTGTATACTATATGTTGTCATTAATGACAAACATACAGTCAACTATTTGCACAGAAGCAAATCTCCAACAATCTCCCCCTTTGATATTGATGGAAACATATGATTAAAAACACCATCAATCAAAAAGTGTCTTCCTTCTTTTTACAGTCTTCTCAATATCCTCATCAAAGGTTCCTCTTCACTGTTGTAACTCCTCTTACTGTGTTTTTATTTTCATGACTATATACTCCCCTAGAGTATATGCTCCCCCTTACTATATACTCCCCCTTTGACATCAATGGAAAAGGGTGACAAATACTATGAAGCACAGGTACTATTCCAGAAGTAGAGTAGTCAACCATTCATCAGTCACCAAGGACTGATGCTTTTGCTACAATTTTTAATCAGACTCAGGAAAAGGAATTACTCCTAGCTTCTCCCTGAGATACTCAAAAGTATCTTTTGATAAAGGCTTTGTAAAAATATCTTCTAATTGTTCTTTAGTGCTTAAATAATCCAAATTTACTTCTTTGTCTACAAATTTTTCTCTTAGAAAATGATATTTTATTTCAATGTGTTTTTTCTTTGCATGCATCACATGGTTCTTTGACATATTGATAGTGCTAGTGTTATCACAGTGAATAACAATAGGATAAAAAATCTAAATTCCAAAGTCTTTTTGCTACTACATACTCTGCTTCAACTGTTGACTAAGAAATACAGTTCTACTTCTTGCTTGTCCAAGTGACCAATCTGTCTCCAAGGAATACTCCTCCTCCTGAGGTACTCCTTCTATCATCAACACAACCTATCCAATCAGCATCAGTATACACATGAAGTTGTACATTCTCTAAGTTAGGATACCATAAACCATAGTCTATAGTTCCCTTTAAGTATCCGAATATTCTTTTTATTGCCATTAAGTGGTTTTGTTTAGGTTCAGCTACAAATCTTCCAACAATGCCAACTACATTAGAAATATCAGGTCTAGATTGAGTGAGATGTATGAGTTTTCCAATCATATACTTGTATAGTGTCTTGTTAACTATTGTGGAGTCATCATCTTTAGAAATCTTGCTTCCTGTTATCATAGGAGTGCTCACTGGCTTGCAGTCTTCCATATTGAATGTCTTCAATATCTCTTTTACATATTTAGACTGATTTATGAATATACCTCTATCTGTCTGCTTTACATTTAATCCCAAAAAGTATTTTATAGGTCTAATCATGCTCATTTCAAATTCACTCTGCATCTCTTTTGCAAATTTTGCACTAAGCTTGTCATTACCTCCAAAAATAATGTCATCAACAAAGATAGAAACAAGTAGTAAACCTTCAGTTGTCTCTCTGATGAATAGGTTGCAATCTACTGCTCCCTTTTTGAATCCAATCTTTTTTAAGTAGCCATCAAGTTTCTCATACCATGCTCTTGGGGCCCGTTTAAGTCCATGGAGGGCTTTCTTTAGTCTGCATACCATGTCTAGATTTTTTGAAAGTTTGAATCATTTAGGCTGCTCTATGTAGAATTCTTCCTTCAAGTCACCATTTAGAAATGCTGATTTGACATCCATCTGATATGCTTTGAAGTTCTTGAATGTTGCATAAGCTAAAAATGACTTTATAGTTTCCAGTCTTCTCATAGGGGCAAATGTATCAGAACAGTCAATTCCTTCTCTTTGCGCATATCCTTTACATACCAATCTTTCTTTTTTCTTATCATTGTCCCATCTTCATTCATTTTGTTTCTGAATGTCCACTTAGTTCCAATCATGTTCTTGTCACAAGGTCTAGGGACCAATTCCCATGTGTCATTCTTGATTATTTGATCTAATTCTCCTTGTATAGCACTTTGCCTATTTGAATCATTACACGCATCTTCAACACTTAAGGGTTCAATCTATGAAAGTAAGCATACCTCTTCATCAACGGTTGAACCTTTTGCTATGGATCTTGTCAAGACTTTACTAATCTAATCTCCAATGATATCTTCTTTAGAGTGGTATTTGGATGTGTATTTTGAGATTTTAGGTGTGACACTCTCATCTGTAATCTATGATTCTTCTTGACTTGGTTCAGGGTTATTGCATGATACATCAATACAGTCAAACATTTGTTCAATAATTGTATCCTTATTGATAGGTCTAGGTTCATCTTCAATCATAGGTGCATATTCATAATATCTCTCTTGATTTGTGAACTTTTCATCAATCTTCACATGTGCACTCTCAATGATTTTCTTCAACCTTAAATTAAAATAGCTGTAAGCTTTGCTCTTAGTAGAGTAACCAAGAAAAATACCTTCATCGCTTCTAGCATCAAATTTTCCAACACTATCTTCTCTCTTGATGTAGCACTTGCTTCCAAAGATTCTGAAGTATTTTACTATAGGTACATTACCAAACCAAAGTTCATAAGGTGTTTTTCATGTGTCTGGTCTTAGTTGAATTATTTTGATAGTATAGAATGTTGTATCGACTACATCTCTCCAATAGGTGTGTGCAACTTCTCCTTCAATCATGATAGTGTGCGCTGTGTCAAGTATTATCTTGTTTCTCCTTTCTGCAATTCCATTTTGTTGAGGGGTTCTGGGTGCACTTAATTGTCTTTTGATCCCATGTTCTTCACAGTACTCAAGAAACTTATCAGAGGTGAATTATCCTCCTCTAGCAGATCTCAGACATTTTATCTTTAATCCAGATTCATTTTCAACTTTAGCTTTGAATATTTTGAACTTCTCAAAAGCTTTAGATTTGTCTTTCAAGAATGCAACCCACATCATCCTGAGAAATAATCAACAAACAAAATAAAATACCTTTCACCATAGTATGATCTTGTTTGAGTAGATCCACATAATTCTGTATGTATTAGATCTAATTTGTTCTCTGTAGAGTTTGGTTTGCTTCTGAATGAGGTCCTCACATGTTTTCCCATCACACATTCCCTGCACATAGTATCAACTGGTCTTGCAATACTAGGAAGGTCTCTTACTGCCTTTACATTACTTATCTTCAATATGTTATCAAAATTGATATGAAAAATTCTTTTGTGCCAAAGCCCACTGTCATCCACTTTTGCAACAAAACAACTTACTTCAGAGTTAAGCTGAAAAACATTACCTTTGGTCTTTGAACCTGATGCAATCATGTCTCCTTTTTTGTTGATAATACATCTATTTTTTTTGAATTCCAACTGATATCCTTTATCTAGAAACTGTCCAACACTTAGTAAGTTATGATGCAAACCATCAACATAAAGAACATCATCTGTCTTGTTCTTTCCATCTAAGGTGATAGATCCTATGCCTATGATAGGTTTGGGAGTGTTATCTCCAAATCTGAACATGCCACCTTTGTACTTGTCTAGATGTACAAATCTATCTTTTTCTCCTATCATGTGATGTGAACACCCGCTATCTATGATCCAGTCTATTCTAATGTCATCTTGTGATACTAAAGCCGATTCTTGTGCTTTCTTTTCATCTTCAATTTTTATTTGATCAATCATTTTTTCATTATCCTTAATTGCAACAAATCCAATTTCATCTTCTCCTAAGTCATCATCAGTTACACCATCCTCAGCATGATAGCATTCCTTATTATATTTGGGTTTGTAATCTGATCTGTACTTCTTGACTCTTGTAGGACACTTGGATGCAAAGCGGCCAACTTTGTTACATGAAAACACATTTGAATAGTAGTTGTCCTTCATATTTTCCTTTACCTTTTCTTTTCTTCTTAGCTATCATAGCAATGATTTCTTCTAGTTTTGTATCAACTTCTTCTTTCTCAACATTACTAGTGATGTTTGAGGATTTCTTACCATGGACTAAGGCTTTGAAAGTTGTTTCCATTTTAGGTTATGTCTTCAATCTTGATATCTCAAATGCTGATATTTTACTAATCAAGGTTTCTCTTTTGAAGTCCTTTGAGAATTGCATGGTTTCATCCAAGATGTTTATCTTTCTTTCATAATTTTTTGTCAATGTGTTCATTAGTTTGTCCATTATATCATCCTCTGAAATTTCTCCACTATTATTCCTGATTCCTGAGACTACTTCATTAATCCTATGATTGCAAGCTCTGATGTTTTCTTCAGGTAGCATTTCTAAATTGTTGTCTCTTTCTTTCCATGTCTTTTTGCGTTCATTCTTGGCTTGGATGTCTCCTTCAAATAAGTCTTCTAGGTATTTCCAAATTGAATATGCTTTGTTTTCCTTCTTGATCTCAAAAAATTCACTATCAGATAGGGCACCTATTAGGGCTTCTTTGGCAATTGTATTTTGGGTGAATACTTCCTTTTGTTTATTTGTAGAATCTTCTTCTAAAAGGTCCTTCAAGGTGGGAACATCTATTGCATGAGTAGAAATCTCATAAATCTTGAAACCAATGCACTGAAGATGTGTTATAATTTTTTTCTTCTAGCCAAGATAATTCTATCCATCAAACTTAGGACTCTCTTTCCTTAAGTACGCCATTTGATCTACCTTAAGTTGTTAGGCTTTCTCTCCAAGGAACTTGGCTCTAATACCAATTGTTGGAATAGTCCCAAGGGATAACTAAGAGGGGGGTGAATCAATTATCAGCTACTTAAATTATTTTTCTCCAATTAAGTATAGAATGTAATCAAGCATATGCACAGTAAGATAACACAAAACACAACACCACAATTTGATTATGGGGAAACCAAAATAGGTAAAAATCGTGGTGGGAATTAGCACCCACAAAGAACTATACTTGAGTATAATAATCCATGTTAGAAGATCTTACAACCCTGTTAGGAGTTGATCTTTACAATGCAATAAGTATAGTGACCTGGTTAAGGGTCAGACCCTATTAGGAGTCTTTTACAAATAACTATGTTAGGGGTGAGGACTCACTGTCCAAAAGCTCACTGCTAAAATGGTGAAGGCTACAACCTTCAGTAGAACAAATATACACTATATCTAATAATGAACTATTTGAGTAAACCTTCTGTCTTGATCAGTTCCAATGTATTGTATGCACTTCCTATTTCTTCACATAGATCTTTGACTGATGAATGAGATGTCTTTATTGTCCCAACACAAACAACATTCTTCTCTATTCTTGTTATGTCTCTTATCTTATCATTCACACTTAGTGATCTTCAAATGAACTACTATAAGTATCTTCTCCAAAATATATGATCTTTGCAGCTTTTAGGAATCCCTTCAATTCTTCTATAGTCGGCCAAACCAAGCACACAACATAATTAGAACCGTGCAACTCAAAATGAATAGACGCATCGCTTCACAAAGTCGGCTCTACCAAAATTACCCAAATGTCATGCTTGGATGAAACATGATTAGCGCCTTTGGTTAATTATCTTAGACTCATAACTAAACATGAATCTGAACATGCATATCCCATAAATAGATGCAACTAAAGAATCAATAAAATTACTGTCATCTTTTTGAGAACAATCTTCTGAAACTGTGTCTGGTAAACAGAGTAAAATAACTAAACTGTTACTGAACATCTGAATCTACATGTATGTACATGGTATAGTAACTATGTCTAAAACATAAAAACAACTGGGAAAGGCTTCCACATATCCATATTGAAAACTAAATACAGTTCACTATTGTATACTATATGTTGTTATCAATGACAAACATATAGTCAACTATTTGCACCGAAGCAAATCTCCAACAATTATGGCATAGAAGATTTTGTCATGTTAACTTTGATACCATTTTGAAGGTGAGTATGAAAAAATAAGTAAGAGATCTACCTAAGATTGTGAAGCCATCTAACACTATGTGTAGAGAGTGTGTTATGGGGAAGCAAACTAGAAGCATTTTTAAAATAAAAGTTTACTCAACAAAAGGGAAGTTGGATCTGGTGCATACAGATCTGTGTGCTCCTACAAGAACTAGAACATACAATGGTGAAAGGTAATTTATAATTTTTGTTGATGATTTTTCTAGGGTGATGTGGGTTACATATTCAAGAGAGAAATCTAAAGCATTTTACAAGTTCAAGTTATTTAAAGAAAAATTTGACAATGAATCTGGCCTGAAGATAAAGTGTTTGAGATCAGACAGAGGTGGTGATTTTAAATCAGAGTTATTTAATTCATACTATGAAGAGCATGGAATATTGGTGCAAGAGAAACTAACCTAGACCCAACAAGAAATGACTCTAAGATTCCTAAAACATATCTAGTTTAGGCTAGTTAGGCACCTAGACAAAGTTGTGAGGCCTAGTTCCAGGATTGGCACAATTATGAGCCCCTGGCTTACTATGGTCAAAAATGGTCAATAGGCCTAAAATCATAGGATTTTAGTTTTTTTCATGTTTTTAGGGTCTTAGATCCA
>MU223815.1:3868252-3888858 GCA_018584345.1 Thuja plicata | reverse complement strand
GTATATGCAGTACCTAGTAAAATGGAAGGGACTCCCCAACATAGATGCTACATGGCTGACTGAAGATCAAATCAAGCAACATGGCACTTTAGTGGAGCAGTTATCCTCAAGTAGGAACTTGAGTTTTGAAACTCAATGGTAGTATGGTGTAGGAGCACCTACCATAGACCCAACAATAAATGACTCTAAGAGTCCTAAAACATATCTAGTTTAGTCTAGTTAGGCACCTAGACCAAGTTGTGAGGCCTAGTTCCAGGATTGGCACAATTATGAGCCCCTGGATTACTATGGTCAAAAATGGTCAATAGGCCTAAAATCATAGGATTTTAGTTTTTTTCATGTTTTTAGGGTCTTAGATCCATGTTGGATCACTAGAATAAGTTTGGACCAACTTTGGTCATTAGTTTTGCAAATATTACACAAAATGTTGTCAAAGTTCCTTAGCAACTTTGACAACTTTTGCCAAATGTTGTAATTAACACCCCCAACGGTTAGATTATTTAAAAATAAGTTTGAACCAATGGGGGAAGCCTTCAAATAGCCCTTTTAGGTGGGTGGAAGGCATAATATGTAATTTGGCATTTTCAATCAATAAAATACACCTTTTTCCTACAGATTTTGAAGGTTTTCTATGTGGTACAGATGTGTACAGACTCCTAGAGTAGGAAGGCTTACATTTTTGGATGTTCCTATGTCTTAGCTTTCTTTTTCACTTGGTTTGAGGTCTTGAAACCCTATAGATCAAAATTTATCCATGTTTTACTCCTACAACCTGTGAATTGGCTTCCTAAAATAGGGCTTGACACAAATTTACTCATTCTGGAAGATTCCACCATGGGAATTTAAAACCCTTTGGTGGAATCCTTGTGATAACAATTTAATTTGATTTCCTTTTTTTGGGGGATGGAAAGATGCAGGGTGGAGAGAGAAAATTGATGCCCTAGGGGCACATCTTCATGTGTGACCTCAGATTTTAGAGGATAGTAGTAATTTGACTGCCTAAAACATTGAGCCCAGACTCCAAATCATGGATCTAAACATTTTGGCATGCTTCCCATCCAATGGAAGTGGTTTTGAGTCCTTGTGAAAATTTTACAGGGTAGTTCCTTTGTTAAAGTGGCCCAATTAGGCCTCTTAGCCCGGTCTAAAAGTTATGACAGCAAAGCCTTCTTCTTGTTTCCAATCCTCGATGCTTGGACATGTTTAGTAAGGCCATAAAGGGTACTAGAATACCTAATCCACTTAACATTTTATTTAGGAAATATTTTACTTATGTCTGAATTTGTCTCTGGTGAAGGCTACAAGCCAAAGCCTAGTTTGTGAAGCACCTAAGTGTTGTGGGTTGCTTGTGAGTGAAAGAACCATTGGAACTTTAGAGTTAGGACCTAAATAGGCCATGAAAGTGATTTTAGTCCACCCCTGGTATTTGTATCCATTTTTTTGGGGTTTGAGTACTTATCTTCCTAAGGAGACCTCTTAGTGAATTCTTGTTTCTTGGTGCTTGGGACTTTGACAAGCCTAGTGATTAGGTTGTATTGTCTTGTAGGGTTGAGATAACCTTCTCCAAGTCCTTTTACCATACCTATGATAGGTATCTAGCACCTTCCCCTCACCTTTTGGGTGTTGAAGGATTTAAACTCCACCATTGGCTCATTGTTGAAGGCTTCTGCATTGCCACTGCTGCATCAAATATTCAGACAAACATCTTCACCTAGGACACCACAACAGAATGGGATTGCAAAGCAAAGAAACAAAACTATATTAGATGCTACAAGGAATATGCTACTGGAAGGTAATGTATCACATGTTTATTGGAGAGAAGTTGTTGGTACTACTATGTACACTTTGAATATAATTTAGTTCAGAGAAGGTTCAGGTAAAACTCCTTATGAATTATGGTTTGATCATACACCTACTATTAAATATTTGAGAATATTTAGTAGTAAATGTTATATCAAGAGAGACGATGAGATATGCAAGTTTGATGCTAGAAGTGATGAAGGAATCTTTCTTGGTTATTCTACTAAGAGTAAAGCATATAAATGTTACAATTTGAGATTGAGAAAGTTGATTGAAAGAGCCAATGTGAGGATAGATGAAAAGTTTCAGATTCAGGAAAGAATATATGATTGTGGTCAGATTACAGAAATGAAAGAGGTTTTTTTCAAACCTGAAGAACCTCTTATGATTGACAATGAGACTAAAGATGAATTGATTGAGGTTACTAAGACTCCTAAGACACCGAGGTGTGTAAAGAAGAACCATACTTAAGATCAAATAATTGGTGATGTAAGTAATGGCATGATGACTATATCTAAAGCTAGAGAAGAAATTTGTTTGATTTCTCAAGTTGAACTGAAAACTACTGATGAAGCATGTAAAGATGAATCTTGGACTAAAGCTAAGGAAGAAGAACTTGAATAGATAAAGAAAAAAAATACATGGGAATTGGTTCCAAGACCTAAGAACAAAAATGTGATTGGTACTAAATGGTTTTTCAGAAACAAGATGGATGAGGAAGGAACAGTGGTAAGAAACAAGGCTAGACTTGTATGTAAAGGCTATTCGCAACAAGAAGGAATAGAATATGAAGAAACATTTTCTCATGTTGCTAGATCTAAAGCTGTGATATTATTTCTTTCTTGTGCTGCACATAAAGACTTTAAAGTTTATCAGATGGATGTGAAGTCATCATTCTTGAATGATGGTCTAGAATAAGAAGTTTACATTGAGCAACGTGATGGTTTTCCTTTGACAGATGATGAAAACATGGTTTCTAAGATGAATAAATGAATGTATGGACTGAAGAAAGCATCGAGGGCATGGTATGCAAGGCTAGACCAGTACTTACTTTGTCTTGGTTTCAGGAAAGGTAATGTAGACAGTAATTTATATTTAAGAACTGATGAAGATGGAATCTTGATTATAGAAGTTTTTGTCAATGATATCATTTTTGGAGGCAATTTCAAGATGAGTAAGAAGTTCTATAAAGAAATGGAAAATTAATTTGAGATGTCAATGCTTGGTGAAATGAAATTTTTTATTGGTTTGAAAATTAATCAATGTAAGAATGGCATTTTTATATCTCAAACCAAGTATCTTAAGCAAATGTTGAAGAAATATGGAATGGAAGATTTTAAACCTGTTGGAACACCTATGGTGACTGGACACAAATTAAATAGTAATGATGAGACTCAAAGTATTGTTCAAACAAAGTATAGATCTATGATTGGTGGTCTACAATATCTAACTCGCACTAGACCAGATATTACTAATGCAGTTGGAATTGTGGCTAGATATCTGGCAGATCCTAAAGAAACACATTTTGCTACTGTGAAAAGAATTTTTAGATATTTGAAAGGGATAATAGAATATAGATTGTGGTATGAAAATTTAGATGATTTTACTCTACAGGCTTATACTAATGTTGATTGGGTAGGTAATGTGGATGATAGAAAGAGTACAAGTGGTGGTGAATTTTTCCTTGTCAAAAGGTTGGTCTCTTGGTTGAGCAAGAAGCAGAACTATATTTCTTAATCTACTACTGAGTCAGAATATGTTGCTAGTACAATAAATTGCACACAAGTTGTTTGGATGAAACAAATTTTGAAAGACATTGGAATAATTTTTGAGGAACCAGTGGTTATCCATTGTGATAAAACTAGCACAATAAACATGTCAAAGAATCCTATAATGCATTCAAAGACTAAGCATATTTCTATTAATTATCATTTCTTGAGGGAGAAGGTAGCAATAAAGGAAATTAAACTGGAATACATTAGCACAAAGGAATAGATAGCAGATATATTTACTAAACCTTTTCCAAAAGATACTTTTGAATATATTAGAAGCATACTTGGGGTGATGGCCCCTCCCAGTGGTAATTAATTAATGTAGATATGAATCAGTCCAGTGGCTTTCAGAGCTATATCACTTTCTAGACTTGATGTATGGATCTACTCCTCATGGGGAGTGATCGAAGGAATACTAGAGCACATTTGGGTGATATTGCACCTGGCTATTGGACATGAATATTTGAAAAAGCTACAGAAGATTGTATTTTAGTTATGGAAGCCTTTGACATTGTTGCCAAAGGGAGAAGGAATCTATGTGAAAATCCTTACTATTTTTGGGATATTTGTGTTGAGGATATTGAGAAGATTATATTGAGAGGAGAAAGTATTTTTGAGTTTATTTTGGGTTAATGGATTTTCCCATATGTTTCTATGAATGCCAAAGGGGGATTTTTTTGGGTGATATTAGTTTTGGTACTGATCATACTATTGAAATTCATGTTTTGTCACCAATGTCAACATATGTTTCTGTGGAGAAGACAGACTGATTACTTGATTGGCAGAAGTTTACAGAAACTATACAGATGATTCAGAATGATCAAAGTTGGATATATGAAGAAGGATGTGTGTTGACCTTATTTTTAAGGTGTCTTGGCTTTATGTTGTATATTGCAGATGTTACAGTTGATTTGGTGAAGACTGGTTTCTGGACTGTAACTATGATACTAGACAGAGCAGGTGTTTGTGTTTCGGGTATATCTTTCTGGCAAAGATAATTCAGATGAAGCTAGCTTACTGGTGGGAAGACAACATATATTGGAATAATGGGTTGAGTTCTATTTTTTTTTTATTACTGGTGACTTCATCTATGGTGTATATTCTGGAGGAGACCTATTTGGTGGCCAACTTTAGACATGTAACATGTAAAATGAATTGTGAGCGTGGATTACAGATCTAGAAGTATATGTGATTGATTGTACTTGATGTTTACATGTTATAGGTACCATTTTTATCTTAGAAAGGGGTCATATAATTATTTTTATATTGGAAATCCTTAATTGGCTGACCTAATCAATTAATTGTATATTGGGAAAGCTTAATTGTCCGACCTAAAGAATTATTGTAAGAGCGTATATATGTGAGATATTTTCTTTTGGAAAGGTGTGGTAGAGATTGAAAAGGTAGAGAATTATGGAAGTTGCAAGGATTGTTGACTGCTAGATGTAGAGTAGATTTGATCATTATAATTCATTAGGAACTGACCAAGCAAAGGCAGTTGCTATCAGATAGTTCACTAGATTGTATATTTGTTATATAAACTTGTTCAAATTGTGAATCCTTGAGGGTGGTTTTAACCTTCTTTAGGTAGTATTCCTAGGTAGTGAGCCTACTACTTTTCTTTGACTCCTAACAGGGTGTGTCTTCTAACAGGGACTGTGTACTGTAATGTTGTAATAAGCTCCTAACAGGGCCAAATCTTTTAACATGGATACTATACTCTCAGTACATTATTTGTGCGTGCTAATTCCCATCAGGGTTTTACCTTTAATAGGGTTTCCTCGACAACAAGTATTGTGTTATGGTGTTGGCATTTACTGTGTTATAATTTGCATTGCATTTTTGGTTTATAAAGTTTAAAGTTTAATAATCTATATTACAACTGATTCACCCCCCTCTCAGTTGTCTTGTGGACTATTATTCCTAACACACCCCTAGGTTGTTTTTTCAATAAAGTTAGTTGAGTGTGTGTGAATCCTTATGAAATTTTTTTTTAAATAATCTTGAGTCAAGCTTAAGGTCATGTTGACCATAGCCTAGGTGAGTTAGGAAGTGTTTAATTTGAGTCATAGTACCTTTTGGGAAGTACAATTAGGGCTAATGTGTGTAAATCCTTCTAATTGGCACATGTGTCATAATGATGTCATCAGGAGCTTAGTAGATTCTAAGGTAGGTCAAAATCATGTTTCAACCCATATTTGGGTCTTTGGTAAATTTTAGTGAATTTTGGAAGCATTTTGTTATGGTTTGCAAGAAATGGGAAAAGTTGTCAAAGTTGCATTTTTCAGCTTTGCAACTTTGCAAAGTTGCTCCAACAACATTTCCAAGATTTGGACAACTTGTTCAAAGGATGCCCTAAGGGGATAATAACTACTTCTCCACCCTATATAAGGGGAATTTGGACCTTTTATAAAGGTTGATTGCCACTATACGGACCTACATTTTTAAATTCAAGCAAGCATATGTGATTGTGTGTAGAATTTTGTTGTTTTTTCATTACAAAGGGTCATTAATGGATTGGTTTTAGCACTGTAACTCATGCATGATGTAGGGTAGTTTCTATTTGAATTTTTTGTAGCATTAGATAGTCTTTTTATTTAGTTTTATATACTTCTTGTAAATACTTTGTGTTCTGCACTGTTGTTGGCCTGGTCCAGACAGTTTTTGATAATGGAGTCATAACTCCTCTTCCCACCATGGATTTTGTCTAGTTCCTTCAAATTTGGAAGATGAATCCTTGTACATTATTGGTACAATATTTTGGGCCCTAGAAAGCAAGAGAACTCTTTTTGTAGTGATGTCCTAGGCGAGCCAAAGATGCATGGCTAGGGATCACTGTGGGTTGCAGAAGCATTAGGTGGGATTGAATGCATTGGTTTCTCAATCAGAGCATGTGGGGAAGAGTATATGAGTGTGAAGAAGATCCATGTATAATGATAAGTTTTTTTTATGAGCCTTTCATGGTGAAATAACAAACCCTTTTGGGTGTTCTCTGCAAATTGTAAAACCCTTGATTTTAGGCTTGTTTATAGCAAACCCCTGTATGTACAGTTTGGGGAAGTGACACCAGATAAATTTAAGGTGCTTTGGAAAAGGGTGGCAAGAAACACAATTTTTTTTCTAACTTGTTAAGGGGTATGTGTAGGATCATGGTATGCCAAACTAGGCCCTTAAGTGGCAATGAAAATTCATAAAAGTAGGGTTAAGAAAGTTGACGTAAAAATTTGAACAAGTTATCAATCTTATATAAAAAAATGTATAAGAAGAGAATCCGTAGAAAATTGAATCTACTTTCTAAGCTACTAGACCTTTTAAAAAACAAAAATATTCTATATGGTAAAATTTCAAATTTCAATGCAGTAGTATGAAAATTTTAGGAAAAAGATAAGAAGTAGGTGTATGTCTAGCCACCTTAAACACAATAAAATGATAATATTTTTTTACAGAATTCTATATATAAGTAGTAGACTCATGTACGGATGTGATGCATAATTTTTTGTAATTTCTTTCCAATCAAATAATTTATAATGATTTTTCTACTATAAATTTTGCAGAATATAAATTTTTGTGTCTGACCACCTTAAGTTTGTCTGAACTTCATCAAATTGCAAAATTTTTATTTTTTTATTGTAGTAGGCAAAGCATAGAATGTGACTCAAGTTTTGGATTTGAAAAAAGTTATATTGTTTGAAAGCTATAGCTATTTTTCAATCATTCTATCAATCAAGACTAAAAGGATAAGAAGTAGGTGTATGTCAAACCACCTTAAACAAAATCAAATGATAATATTTTTTTACAAGATTCTAGATATAAGTAGTAGACTCATGTCCAGATGTGATGCATATTGTTTTGTAATTTTTTTCCAAGTAAATAATTAATTATGATTTTTCAACTACAAATTTTCTAGAATATAAAAAAATCCTGTGTCTGACCACCTTAAGTTAGTCTAAACTTCATCAAATTGAAAAAAAATAAAAAAAATTATTGTAGCAGGTGAAGCATAGAATGTGACTCATGTTTCAGATTTCAAAAATGTTGTACTATTTGAAATCTATAGCTATTTTTTAATCAGTCTACCAACCATGACTTCTTTTTCACATCGCCACTTTTTGGCATACCATGATCTTGCACATACCCTAAGCAAGTTTTGAATTTATGTGCAAAAATGTGTTTAATTAGGCCTAATTCCTTGTAGCCCTGTTTTGAATGGTTTAAAGCATGTTCTTGAAACTGACTAGGGTTTCATTGCAATCTAATATATTAGGAATTTTATTGGATTAATTTTCCTTTTTATAAACCTTCCTATCCATTTGAGGTTAGTCATGATCATATTGGATCATTTAGTGTGGGAGATGCAAGAAGACATCCACGGGGTGTATTGACAACTGAGTTGATTTCATCATTGGTGTGGACAAGTTGAATAGGTATAGGACTGAGAATAGAATCCTTGTGAATTAGGGTTTGTGAGGGACCCTAATAGGCTAGAGAAGTGGCCTATAGAAGACCCTAGGAGAAGATAGGGTTGCGATCAAGACTTGTCATTACATCAGATTGGTATTAGAGCAAGTTAAATATTTGGGAGTTGGTGTATGTCTCTATATACCGGTGAATAAGTAGGGGAGATCAGTATGGTGACTAATGCAGAGTTAGATAAGGAGATGGGTGAGAAAAAGAATAAAAATAGACTCCTTGAAGAATCCCTAGATGAGATGAGAATAAAAGTACAAGAAGTTGTTGATGGAGCCAAAGATAAAGGTAAAGAAGGTGAAAGTAGTGACAGAGGTAAAAGGCAGATTGATGAGGAAGATATCATCCCTGAACCAGACCCACCATTGAATTAAGAACCATTCTTGAAATTCATCAAGGCACTAGGTGGGAAGGCATTAGAAGGTGTACCACTATTTAGTGGGAAAATGGATATTGAGGTAGTAATGGAGTGGATTGAGGGGATTGAAAAACATTTTTAGTGTGAAGGTGTTACAGAGGCAAAAAAAACCAATGATTGCAAAGTCAAGGCTAAGAGGATCATGAAGGAATTATATTTTTCCATTAGTATACACAAGGAAAAACATGATTTGTACCATCGGTTTACACTACACTAACAGACAGGGAACATCACTACCCGACGCCAAGGTTACCCGATACTGCAAAGTTCAAAGCATCCTGATAAACCTTATTCAGTGTTACCCGATGATAAAAAGGTTAATGGAACTTGACAAGTAACAACAGTGAAACCCGATAGAACAAAACAGAGAGGAACTTGACACATGAAGGGAACCCAAAGATCAGTTCAACAAAGGAATGCCAATAGACTTTTAGTTCAACTCGATGACCAAGAACTGACAGTCAGTTACATCCCGCAAAACATGGATCTGACTTTCCATGTCAGATAAATCACTGAATTTGTATATATAGCTTCTTTATTTACTTTTAAATTCATTATGTGCGGAGGAAGCAATGTAATTAATATTGTTTTAGTTAGTTTTATTAATTTAAAACATGTAAACTAAAGATCAAGGTCAAGTTGTAAACCTTGGATCTAAGAGTTAACATTGTAATGCGTGACTCAAAGATAGGTCAAATACTTGTATAAATTGATTCTCAATCTATTGTAAATAGTTGTTGTTGTTCAATGAAGATTTTAGCCATGGAGAGCATCTAGAGACCAGACAAGAGATTTCATGCAGAAGGACAGAAAAGAATCAAATCAATTTCAAGAAAAAGATCATAGGCTACCGACAAACAGAGAAAGGTATTAATCAGTCACTTGAGGTGATATTATTATTATGAGAGCGTTAATGGATCTATAATCAGCAATTGTATATTGCATACAGTCGGGTCAATCATATGTACTCATTATAACAAGTGTAGTACACTTAAGAAATCCTTTCACGAAAGGTGGACTTAACAGTCCTATTGTAAATCTCTTAACCGAGTGCACACTTAAATCGGTGTTGCTAAAGCTCTTAACAGGGTAGATCTTAATAGGTCTCCAGTTTAATACTCCTAATAGGGTAGATCATCAGAAGTGATCAGTTGTAAGCCTTTACTAACTCCCTTCCATTCTGTAGATAGTGAAGTTTTGTGGGTGTCATCCCCACTGCATTTTTTACTTCCTAACAAGAGTTTTTTGCGATATCAATACCTTGCGTTATGTGTTTATTACTTTCATGAATGTTTCTATGAATGTTGCAAACTATTAAAGATTATGAACTAATACTACATGCATAAGAAAGAACAACAGTAATGGTTGGTAATACAGTAATGAATGATTACTAATGAGGAAAGGTGAAAGAGTTAAAAGTTTTAGAGGTACTGATTCACCCCTCCCCTCTCAGTACTACTTCCCATTAATCCCAATAGATCAACATTGACATGGTGGAAGTACCTGCAAGATAAAAGAGTTAGAATGGGTAAAAAACCTATAGCTAACTAGAAAGCCATGGTGACTAAAGCAAAAGACAACTATCTGCCCGAGGACTATGAAATACAACTTCATAAAAAGAGACAAGGTCTGAAACAAAAATATTTGGATGTGGCCTCTTATATAGAGGAGTTTCAGAAATTATACCTTAGGTCAAAGATTCAAGAAGAGGAACCTATTAAGGTAATAGGATACTTGGGTGGTCTAAAATGGAACATCCAAGAGGAGATAAGTCTATGGACTCCAACCACTATTTAGAAGAGCCACCAATTAGCTCTTAAGGTGGAAGAGAGGAACAAGAAGAAAGGAGACTCTAATCTTAGAGGTAGAGGTAGAGGGAGAGACCAAGGGGGTCAAAAAGGTGGTTATCAAGGCAGAGGTAATGAAAAAAGAGACGAGGGAGAGTCCAAGTTGATAGAACATGGTAGTGAAACTACTCCAAGAGGGGGTTATACCATAGGTAGGGTTAGTCAAGGAGGCTCTAGCAAAGAAAGGGGTTCAGGCAGAAGAAACTCATACTTTGCAATTATGAAATGTTATAATTATGGTCAATTGGGTCACCCGGCCTATAGATGCCCTGATAAGCCTACATAATCAAACAATGGTAAGAGGATAGAATATACCCATGAGGACACAAAAAGTGTCCAAACACCAGAGGTTGATCACATTGAGTCAAAAATGGGAGAAAACTTAATGTTCAGAAGGGTTCTTATTAGACACCCAATCAAGGATGAACCCAAGCATAGGAGAGCATTATTTAGGGTTAGATATAAAATCCTTGGTAAAGTTTGCAAAGTGATTGTGGATTCAGGTTCCAAAGATAATATCATATTAGAGGAAATAATAAACAAACTGAAATTGGTAAAGATACCTCATGTCAATCCATACAAAGTCACATGGTTGAACAAAGGGCAAAGTGTGTTGGTGAATGAGAAAACTTGGGTAGAGTTTTCTATTGTAGGGTATAAATATAAGTTACTTTGTGATGTGTTTCCTATGGATGCATGCCATCTACTTTTAGGCAAGCCTTGGAAATATGATAGGGGTGCAGTGTATGCTAGAAAGGATAATTCCATATCTTTCAAGAAAGATAGTAGAACTTTCAAGATTCAATCCTTATTGGATGAAGATTAGCCATAACCCAAGACCCCTAGTATCTTGTTGAGTATTAAAAAGGAGTTCATTAATGCCCTTAGAGATGAAGGAAGTGAAGGTTATGCCATCTTTCTCAAGTCTAAGGGGGAAGAGAAGCCTAAATAAGAGCCTTTGCCATCAAAAGTCTAAGAGTTACTTGAAAAGTACAAAGATATAGTCAGTGATGGTATTACTACAACCTTACCTCCCAGGAGAGTGATAAGTCATCAAATTGAATTTGTACCTGGTGCATCATTTCCAAATAAATCAGCTTATAATCTTACTCTAGATTAGAACCTAGAAGTGGCTAGACAAGTGCAGGAGCTAACAAACCAAGGACTAATCAAGAAGAGAATCATCACATGTGTTGTACTTGTGGTCTTAGCATCCAAGAAAGGTGGTAAGTAGAGGATTTGTACTGACTCTAGAGATATTAATAGAATCACAATTAGATACAAATTTCTAATTCCTAGAATAGAGGATTTGTTATAATTTCTTGGAGGGGCAAAGTTTTTCACTAAATTGGACCTAAAAAGTGGGTACCACAAGATTAGAATTAAAGATGAGGATGAATGGAAGACATCTTGTAAGACTATTGATGGGTTGTATGAGTGGAGAGTAATGCCATTCGGCCTTTCCAATACCCCTAGCACATTCATGAGGCTCATGAATGAAGTGCTTAAGGATTTCATAGGGACCTTTGTGGTAGAATATCTAGATGATATACTCATCTTTAGTAAGACAATAGAGGAGCATTTGAAGCATGTGGAGATGGTACTTAAAAGTTTGCAAGAAGAGAAGTTATCCATAAATCTAGAGAAGTGTGAGTTCTTCAAACAAGAACTTGTGTATTTATGGTTTATTGTATCCCAAGGTTCATTTAAGATGGACCCAAGCAAGGTGGAAGATATTCTAAATTGGCCTACACCAACCATAGGGATAAAGGTAAGGAGATTTTATGGGTTTAAGTTAGTTTTACAAAAATGTTATAAGAGATTTCAGTGGTATATTTGCACCAATGCTAGAAACCATCAAGGGTGGTCTAAAGACTAAGTTCAAATGGACCTCTAAAGCAGGGAAATAATTTGAAAAGTTGAAGGAGCAAGTAGCAACACAACCTATCCTAAGATTGCCTTGTTTTGATCAATTGTTTACTTTGGAGTGTGATGCAAGTGTGATGGCAGTAGGGGGTGTGTTAAGTCAAGAAGGTAGGTCAGTAGCATTCTTCAATGAGAAGTTAAATGAATCCAAGAAAAAATATTCTTCTTATGACTTGGAATTGTAGGCATTAGTTCAGTCTCTTATGAAGTGGAGACATTACTTGCTACCAAAATAATTTGTAGTGTTTAATGAAAACCTAGCCCTTAGCTATATAAATACATAAGAGAAGCTCGGTAATAGACATTTAAAGTGGATGAAATGAATTCAAGCATTTACATTCACAATAAAGCATAAGAAAGGATAGTTGAACAAGGTTGCACATGCCCTAAGTAGGAGGTTTCTAAACATTCAAGAAGTTTAGTTAAAGAGCATTGGGATAGAGAGCTTCAAGGACCTCTATAGAGAAGATGAAGAATTTGGTGAAGCCTATAAGGTATGTTCTAATTTTCAGAATCACTTTCATAGTCAGTTTCTGATTTTACCTTATAGAGTGGGTTGTAGTTTAAGGGAAACTAATTGTGTGTTCCTAAGGGTTCAATGAGAGAGAATCTCATTCAAGAGAAACATAATGGCAGCTTGAGTGGCCATTTTGGTGTGAACAAAACCATAGAGTTGGTACAAAGGTTTTACCATTGGCCAAAGTTGGTGAGAGATGTAACAAAGTATGTTGAACAGTGTGGAGTGTGCTTGAAAGCAAAAGGAGGAGCTAGGAATGTCAATTTGTATCATCCTTTGTCAATCCCTAATAGACCATGGGAGTGTGTTATCATGGATTTCATTGTAGGGTTACCTAAGACAAAGCATTGACATGACAGTTCTATGGTGTGGTAGACAGATTTAGCAAAATGGGTCACTTTATCCCTTGTAGGACTACTCATGATGCTAGTAACATTGCACATTTTTTTAAGGATATTTTAAGAATCCATGGACTACCCCTAATCATTGTATCAGATAGGGATGTTAAGTTCATGAGCCATTTTTGGAAAACACTATGGAGAAGATTGGGTACTAACCTATCATTTGGTTTAGCTTACCACCCTTAGACTGATGGTCGAACTGAGGTGGTGAACAGATTGCTTGGTAACTTGCTAAGGTGTCTAACTAAGAAGTATGGGTAGATATGGGATGTGGTCATTCCCCAAGCAGAATATGCATACAATGACAGTTTTTATAGAACAATAGGTAGGAGCCCATTTGAATTTGTTTATGGGATGCACCCAAGGGGTGTATGTGAGCTTAGAGACCTTGGAGATATGGAGTATAGGAGTGGTCATGCTGAAGACTTCACTCAAACCATGAAGGAGATTCAAGAGCATGTGAATAAGAATATACTGGAGTCTACTCAAAAATTGAAGGCTAAAGTAGATGAGAAGAGAAAGGATGTTCAATTTGAAGTAGGTGATTATGTCATGGTACATTTGAACAAATATAGGTTACAGAAAGGAGTGCCTACCAAGCTTCAGATGAAGAGAGTGGGACCCTGTAAGATCTTAGCTAAATATGGGGCTAATGCCTACAAACTAGATCCACCTACTGATTTGAGCATCTCACCTATTTTCAATGTAGCAGACTTGATACATTTTAAAGGACCCTTGATTGAAATAGATGTGAATAGAGAAAAGGTTGGAAAAGATGTAGAACCAGTTTCTTTACCTCCCAAGGTGCAGATAGAAGCAGACAGGGTATTGGATTCAAGGGTCAAGAAGACCATAAGACACAAGGTGTACATGGAGAACCTCATCAAGTGAAATCATAAGCTAGATTCAAAGGCAACATGGGTGGAATCTATAGACTTTAGGAAGTTTGGCATTTCATATGATATCTTAGCCACAAAAGTGACTTGACTATCTCTTGTGAGGAGGAGTATGGTGCAGGAGCACCCCTAGGTTGTTTTTTCAATCAAGTTAGTTAAGTGTGTGTGTGTGTGTGTGTGTGTGTGTGTGTGTGTGTGTGCCTTATGGAATATATTTTTGTAATAAGCTTGATTCAAGATTAAGGTCATGTTGACCATAGCCTAGGTGAGTTAGGAAGTGTTCAATTTGAGTCATAGGACCTTTTGGGAAGTGCAATTAGGGATAATGTGTGTAAATCCTTCTAATTGCAACATGTGTCATGATGATTTCATCATGAGGTTAGTAGAGTGTAAGGTAGGTAAAAATCATGTTTAAACCCATATTTAAATATTTGGTGAAGTTTAGTGAAGTTTGGAAGCATTTTTTTATGGTTTGGAAGAAATGGGAAAAGTTGGCAAAGTTGCTCCAACAAAATTTGCAAGATTTGGACAACTTGTTAAAATGATGCCCTAAGGGGATAATAAATACTTAGCCACCCTATATAATTGGAATTTGGACCTTGTAGGAAGGTTGGTTTCTACTGTATGGACCTACATTTTTTAATTCAAGCAAGCATATGTGACTGTGCGTAGAATTTTGTTGTTTTTGCATTACAAAGGGTCATTAATGGATTGGTTTTAGCACCGTAACTCATGCATGATATAGGTTAGTTTCTATTTTAATTTTTTGTGGCATTAGATAGTCTTTTTATTTATTTTTATATACTTCTTGTAAATACTTTATGTTCTGCACTATTGTTGACATGGTCCAAACAATTTTTGATAATGGAGTCATAACTCCTCTTCCCATCGTGTCTTTTGTCTAGTTCCTTGGGATTTGGAATATGAATCCTTGTACATTATTGGTGCATCCTTGTACATTATTGGTGCAAGAGGTTGGGCCCTGGAAAGCAAGAGAACTATTTTTTCAGTGATGCCCTAGGTGAGCCAGAGATGCATGGCTAGGGATCACAGTGAGTTGCATAAGCATTAGGTGGGATTGAATGCATTGGTTGCTTCAATTAGAGCATGTGGGTAGGAGGATATGAGTGTGAAGAAGCTCCATGTACAAGGAGGAGTTATGGTGATGATTCTCTCATGGTGAAAGAACAAACCCTTATGGGTGTTCTCTGCAAATTATGAAAACCTTGATTTTAGGCTTGTTTATAGAAAATGCCTGTATAGATAGTTTGGAGAAGTGGGACCAGATAAATCTGAGGTGTTTTGGAAAAGGGTGGTAGGAAATGCAATTTTTTTCCAACTTGTTAATCACAATTTTTTATTTATGTGCAAAAAGGTGTCCAATTAGGCCTAATTCTGTGTAGCCATGTTTTGACTGGTTTGAAGCAAGTTCTTGGAATTGACTAGGGTTTCATTGCAATCTAAGTTATTAGGCATTTTATTGGATTAATTTTCCTTTTTATAAACCTTCCTCTCCATTTGAGGTTAGTCATGATCATATTGGATCATTTAGTGTGGGACATGCAAGAAGACATCCATGGGGTTTTTTGACGGCTAAGTTGATTTCATCATTAGTGTGGACATTTTGAATAGGTGGAGGATTGAGAATAGAATCCTTGTGAATTAGGGTTTGTGAGGGACCCTAATAGGATAGAGAAGTGGCCTATAGAAGACCCCAGGAGAAGATAGGGTTGTTATCAAGACTTTTCATTACATCACTATTGTAGAAAAACAAATTGGTAAGGAACTGAAATGCTTAAGATCAGATAGAGGAGGAGAATTTATTTTTGATGAATTCACTAATTTTTGTAATGAGCATGGAATTCAAAGATAGGTTTCTACACCGAGAACACCACAGAAAAATTGGATTGCTAAAAGAAGAAACATATCCATTGTTGATTGTGCCATAACACTGATGATTGAGAAAGGCATCACTCAAACATTCTGGAGGGAAGTTATCAGTATTGTTGTCTACACATAGAACAGATTTCAATTGAAGAAAGACACATTATGAGCTATGGTATGGACATACAAAAAATGTAAGTTACTTTAGAATTTTTAGAAGTCAATGTTATATTTTGAAATAATATAGAAATGTAAAGCTTGACTCCAAAGGTGATGAAGGAATATTTCTAGGGTATTCTACCAAAAGCAAGGCTTATAAATGTCTTAACAAGTCCTCTAACAAAATCATTATAAGTGAAAATATCAAAGTAGATGAATTTGTTGAGAAAATTGATGAGAAAAGTAGAAAGGAACTAGAAGACTACAACAAGTTTGTCTACAGTGAAGAACCTAACACTCTTCCCGATCAAGAGTGTATCTCTCCCAAGCAACAAAACAATGCACCCGAGCATTAGGCTGTAAACACTAAAAATTAGTAAATTCCTCAAAATGATATACCAAGTGATGGAGATCAGAGTGAAGGTCAAGATGATGATCAGAATGATTAAAAAAGAGTTGAACTGGTACTTTCCAAGTATGTCAGAAGACACCATCCACATAATCAAATTGTAGGAGACAAAAAGGTTGGAATGAGAACAAGAATTAAGTCACTGAACACTAGATGTTTAATTTGTGATTTTGAGACTAAATCTGTTAATACTACACTTGAAAATAAATAATGGGTCAGTGCTATGAATGAAGAGATAGAGCAGATTGAGAAGAACAATACATGGACATTAGTACCTAGACCAGATGACAAGAATGTCATTGGTACCAAATGGATATTCAAAAACAAGCTAAATGAGAATGGAGAAGTCACAAGGAACAAAGAAAGATTAGTATGCAAAGGTTATGCACAAGAAGAAGGTATCGGATATGGAGAAAAAATTTCACCTGTTGCTAGACTAGAAGGAGTAAGAATTATACTTTCTTATGCTGCATTCAAAGGATTCAAGGTATACCAAATGGATGTCAAATCTGCATTCCTAAATGGAATACTAGAAGAAGAGGTATACATTGAACAACCAAAAGGGTTTGTTGATCCTAACAAGAGAAAAATTGTTTATAAACTACACAAAGCCTTGTATGGATTGAAACAAGCACCTAGAGCGTGGTATGAAAGACTTCACTCATATCTCATAAGAATTGGATTTATAAGAACAAGTGAAAATAGTAATTTTTATTTAAAAGAAGATACTGATGATAACATTTTGTTTGCTGAAATATTTGTTGATGATATTACATTTGGAGGTAATGATATGTTATGAAAATCATTTGCTAATGAAATGAGCAAAGAGTTTGAGATGTCAATGTTTGGGGAGATCAAGTTATTTCTTGGTCTATAGATTCTTCAACAGGATGCAGGCATATACATCACAAAATCCAAATACATCAAGGAATTTCTCAAGATATTCAAGATGGAAGACTCCAAGCCAGTTGGAACACCTATGGAAACCAGATGCAAGTTGACAAAGGAAGAAAATTCAACTGAGGTAAATCAGACCCTTTATAGATCAGTGATTGGAAAACTCATGTATGTTGTACATACTAGACCAGATATAGCACATACAGTTGGAATAGTTGTAAGATTCTCTGCTAATCCCAAGGAATCACACATGACTTCTATAAAAAGAATTCTGATATATCTAAAGAATACCAAAGATTATGGCTTATGGTATAAAAGAGAAGGCAAATTTGACCTTAAAGTCTATACAGATGCTGATTGGGATGGAAACTTAGATGATAGAAAGAGAACAACATGAGGAGCATTCTTCATGGGTGATAGACTTGTCACATGCATAAGCAAGAAGCAAGGATGCATCTCACAATCCACTGCAGAAGCAGAATATGTGGTTGTTGCTACAAATTTCTCTAACATTGCATGGATCAAGAAATTACTAGAAGGTATGAATATGAAAATTCTTGAACCAATGATTATCCATTGTGATAATACTAGTGCAGTAAACATTTCAAAGAAACCTGCCATGCATGCTAAGACAAAGCATATTGCTATCAAGTATCATTACTTAAGAGAACAAATGCAAGAGAAAGAGATGATATTGGAATATGCTCAATCCAAGGAACAATTAGAAGACATATTCACAAAGCCATTTCCTAAAGATACATTTGAGTAGTTGAGGAAGAGACTAGGGGTCAGACCCTTGTCTATTGGTCACTAAGCTGACTAGGAAGTTGCATCAGCCTACAAATAGTCAAAAGATCATTCATGTTGATGCAAGAAAAGAGATGGACTACAAAGATATATTAGTACATAGCAAGGTACTTATCTATAATGAACACCAAAGTTATTGTATTGATGATGGAGAGTAAATTCAAGGAATATATTATGAAAAAAAAAAGAGATATATTTTGGCATTGTTGTCAAAGGGAGAGATGACTTAAGGGAGAGATGACCTAAGGGAGAGATTATATCCATATGAAATATCCATTGATAGTATTCAAAGGGAAAGATGTACTTAATGAATATGGAGAGAAATATACTTTTGTCAAAGGGAAAAGAGATATGCAATCTTTATCATAATCATCCATCAAGGAGAGGAATATTCAAAGGGTGAGAAAACATAAGAGAAATATTCAAAGAAACATCCATCTAAGGGAGAGAATTGGAAAACTTAACAATGCATATCTATCTAGAAAAGGGAGAAGAGATTATACAACAAAGGGAGAGACAGAATTAGAAGTTGCTACATCTATCCAATGAAGGGAATGAAGAATAAATAAAGTACTATGCAAGAATCAAATCTAAGCTAGAAGAGCTTACCGAGAGTCAGACATTTAAATTAGTTAGAGCAAAAAAGTTTGGTAGAAATTGTGGAACTACAACTGATATATTTCATATTGTATCAGTAGTATGTAGTATGTTTCCATCAATGCCAAAGGGAGAGATAGATGAACTATAACTAATTAAATGTTTGAATATTTTAAGTTGATGATCAACGAGCTGTAGAAAGTTAATGAAAGACATTAAATTGGGTAATGTATTATATTGTCATTTATGTCAACTTGATATAATCTGATTGGTCATATACATATTTTCAAAGACTTCAAAGACCCAAAGAGATAAAGGTTAAGTTATCTGTAATGCATAAAAGTTCAGTATACACCAAGTGACAACAAACACCGATGGAAAAGTGCACACCAACAGATAGAGAACCCCGAGAAGAGTCACAGTGATACCTGAGAAAGATACCCAAATAATAATTACTGAGAAGAACCAAAGTGATACCCAAGTAGAACTGAAAGTCACAGTGTTTCCTGACAGACAGACAACCCTGATGGACAGAGATGCCCAAGAATAATTGAAGTCAAGACCGAACAAACAAGGATTTAAACACTGATCAAAAAAATGAAAAAAGACTTAGCTGGCAGGAGCTAAATATGGAGTTAATTGATTGTTACATTGTTTTAATCGACCAGTTAAAAGCTAAAGATAAGATAGAGATTTAAAGCCATTTGTATTCCAGTTGTCAAGGAGAAATCTATGGGATAAAACTAAAGCAAAGCTTTAAAGAAAGAATGGCAAGATTTGTGGATCACATCAAGAATAAGAAAGACAAGGACTTAGAAACAGTTAAATCATGTCTATAAAAGAGACAAGCTAATTCGTTATGAACAGAAGGATGTTGAAGAGAATTTTGGCAAAGATAAGAAGTCTTCATACAGACCTGATCAAACAAGCTGAAGAACAGAGCTAAGATTTTTGCGGACACTGAGCAATAGAGAAGCAACAACATTCACCGAGCAAAAAGAAGTGGAGCAAGGAACTGAAGAGAACATTGATCAGAAGAGGTATTATGAGATTACAATAGATCTAAACATATGCAAGATTAAGTTGTATTTATGAACAGATCATATACTATTTCTAACCATTGATTCAAAAAATCTATTAACAGAGTGGGATTTTGTAGGATTTGATAAACACAAATCCACAGAACGCCAAGAACACCTGCATGTAAAATACCTAAAGCTGAAAATGAAACCTGTGAAAGAGAAGCTAGGGTTTGGAAAATCTTAGCGGAGTGAGAGAAAATTGTTATTTCCCAAAAGAATGAATCACAATAATTACAAAAAGTGGCTTATAAGGTGAGAAACCCTAAAGCCAGAGAAAGCTAGGTTTGTGCATTTAATAATTAATAAACATATTAATTATTATGCACCTAAATGACAAGCTTAAGTGAATAGAATAATAGTGTACTTTAATAATTAAACCGAATAGATTTAATTATAAAGACTAATGTACTATTACTCTAACACCCCCCCTTAAGCGAAGCTTAGGAGGAAACTAACCTAGCACAGCTATGAAAGCAAGAAATGGGTCCCGACAACAAGGCTTGATCAGGTACCCAACAACAAAGAAATCTCTATAAACTAGGGAAATAGAGAAAACCCAGTGGGAAAAACCCTACCCCAAAAAGAGATACAGCAACATGCTGAAAAAAACATGAAGGAAGGAAGGCCTCAACAAGACCCCCCAAGGACAACTTCTGTCACCCCAAGCATAGAATGCAACTGAAGATAGCGTGGAGATGCAAAGGGTTTGGTGAAGATGTCAGCAACC
>MU223815.1:3845837-3866770 GCA_018584345.1 Thuja plicata | reverse complement strand
CTGTGGTGGAGGTAAATGGGGATCACCAAGATCATCATCCTCATCATCCTAAAACAAAGCTGGAAGAGATGAGGGAGTAGTGGTAAGTGAAGTAGACTCTGGAAGTGGGGTATCTACTACAGGAAGGCGCTCATCAAACTGGACATCCCGTCAAAATAGGACCTCTCTGGAATTAGGGTCAAACAACCTATATGCCTTAACATCCTTGTAATAGCCAACAAAAATGAGGTGTCGGCTCTTCTGCTCCATCACTCTCCTCTGAGCATATGGCACAAATGCCCATGCTTCACTACCAAAAACTCAGAATGAAGATACATCAGGCTTGACATGAGACCAAGCCTCCTCGGGAGTCATATGTCGAACTGCCTTGTGAGGCATCTGATTCTAAATATAGTTGGCACAATTAACTGCCTCTGCCCAAAAGGATGAATCCATGGACTTGGACTGTATCATACAATTAGCCATCTCACGGAGTGTTCTGTTCTTTCTCTCTGCCACACCATTCTGCTGAGGGGTGTAGGGCACTAAAAACTAATGCTAAAGACCATGTTCAGAGCAAAAATCCCTAAAAGCTTGGTTCACATACTCCCCCCATTATCTGTGTGTATTCGGCGAATAGAAAGACCAGATTGCTTCTCCACAAATGTCTTAAAGACTCAAAATGAATCAAAGACATCAGACTTGTACCTCAAAAAGTACACCCATGTGCACCTGGAGAAGTCATCAATAAATGTGAGCACATATCTGGCACTAGAAAAAGAAGGAGTAGGAAATGACATGAGGTCAATATGAATCAACTCCAATGGTGCCAAAGCACGAGTAGCTCATCCCTGAGGAAAAGGATCCCTATGTTGTTTGCCAAGGACACAACCCTGACAAACTCCATCAGTGCAAGTAATCTATGGAAGCCCAAGAAAAAGTGCCTGTGTGCTCATCTGCTGAAGATATCTGTAATTGAGATGGCCCAAACGCTCATGCCAAAGTCTGCTCACTGAATTTGCATGTGCTATAAGACAACAACCTGTGCTATCAAAAGACTCAAATCCATCAAATCTGTATAGTCGGGATGCAGTGTCAACACTCCCAGTAGCCATAATCATCTCAGAATCATGTAAGTCCCAAATAACCACATCATGTGGTGAGAACTCAATTGTCTTACTAGAGCCAGAGTGGCAAATCTGATAGATAGACAGAAGGTTCATCGAAATGTCAGGGACAAAGAGAACATCTCGAAGAGAACCCCTAGCTAATGCAACAGAACCAGAACCCAAAACAGAAAGATGAGATGAGTTCCCAACAGTAATCTGTGAAGTAGCACAAGGAGCAAGTGAGGTGACCAACTGCTAGGTGTGAGTCATGTGGTGAGAAGCACCGGAATCAAGAATCCAGGTGGGCCCATAAGTCATAGCTCATGTAGTAAGAGCATGACCTTTCCCTGCAGGGGAGGATGTGGACTAAGGAGCTGAAATGTGATGCTCCTGCATGGCTTCCTCTAAAGCCTCCAAATGTTTCCAACACCTAGAAATGGGATGTCCATCCTTTCCACAAAAGCTACAGGTCTCAATTAATTTCTTCTTAGTCTTGGAGGTAGACTCAGTAGACTTCGAAGAATATTTACCCTTGGAAGGGTTAGCTGGAGGTTTTGAATCATTTTTCTGTGCAAGTTTGGAGGAAGACTCATTGCCTGCGGAATCTTTCTTCGGTTTGCCTTTCTGTTTTGGTTTCCCCTGTGAAGACTGAGCAACCAATGCTTGGCTAGAAGAGCTAAAAGCATCCATCTGTTGGATCTTTGCCTGTTCCCGTGTCAACTGATCACAGAATGTCTCAAAAGAAGGCATGGTGTGCCTAGCACCCAAAGCATCCATGGTGGAGTAGAAAGTGGAAGAGAATATTTGATACTATCCTCACAACTTTGAGAGTATCAAGAAGATACACTCATCATCTGTCTTAGTTCTCCCACAGCCCTACAAAACTGAGTGCAGAGACTTGAACTTCATCAAGAAGTCCTCAATGGTGGGAAAGCTGGTAGGTGTCAAAGTAGTCAACTCTGCATCAAGCTGAAGTGCCCAAAAATCATTAACAGTACCAAAAAAATCTTAAAACTTGCCCCAAATGACCCTAGGAGTGGTCAAACCATCCAAGTGAAAGAGGAGACTATCGGAGATGTTCAGTGCAATCAATCCCATGGCTTCATCCATCTTATTCTTGTGTTGTAGAAGCTCAAAAGGATGTTGTAGGATAGGTTGTTGTTCATCTAGGCATGACCATAAGCCACGTGACATGAGTAGCCTGGTCATGTGTGCTTTCCAAGTGTGGTAATTATGTGGTGTCAGCCGGGCCACAGAGGGGTCCGACATTGAGAGAAGAAAAAGACGGAAGTAGAAGGGTCAATTTCTGAAAGTAAATGATAGAAAGAAAAAACACCCCCCACAAAGTATGATTCTAACCCCCATACAGCAAATAATCAACTGATGAAAGCACAAAGAAAACTAGAGAAGAACCTGAACACCGGATGCAGAGTAGAAGGGAAAACAAAGCCTCTACTTCAATGCTGAAAATAGGAGCTCAAATGGCTAAATCAAAAAATAAAACCAGCATCATTGCATCTGGCTCAGAAACACCTTTCCGGTGATATTTTGTTTTCTGAAAACAGACATCGTATGCTCAAGTTACGGTCAAAAAACCAACTGCCTCTCTGAAAGATAACTCTCTGGAAAAACACAAAGACTGCATTAAAATTGATGGCCGTATGGCCGTCCCCGGATGTCAGCGACGCTGCGGTGGTCCGTGAGTGGCACCACCGGTGGAGGTGGTGACCTGGCAGGGTGGCGACGGCGGGTGGGCCGAGCGCGGGCGGCGGGCGGGTAGGGAGGAGGCGGCGGCGGGCCCCGACGGCGGAGCGGTGGCGCTTGGGTGGCGCGCTGCCCAGCAGCTGCGCGCGGGCTGGCAGCGCCCAAAAAATGTGAGAAAAGCATGTTTTTTAAAAAATTTTCAAGTTTTTTTTCTCGATTTTTGAGTCGTACGGCCCTAGGAGGCCAAAAAAATTTGCCTGTGGTCACAGAGGCCAAAATAGTTGAACTTTATATGTTTTTCAACTCTCCTGGGCCTTTTGAACGCAATGGCGGCATCCATTTTGGCTCAATCTGCTCCAGAAGATCGTGCCTCCTTCAAAGTGATAGAAAAACCTCAGAAAAGCTATGGCTGTCGTCTTCGAATCGAGGCTTCAAAAATCTTCAACCTAGGCAGCGACAGGGTGGCTCTGATACCATGTAGGATTTGATAAACACAAATCCACAGAATGCCAAGAACACCTGCATGCAAAATACCTAAAGCTGAAAATGAAACCTGTGAAAAAGAAGCTAGGGTTTGGAAAATCTCAGCGAAGTGAGAGCAAATTGTTATTTCCCAAAAGAATGAATTACAATAATTACAAAAAGTGGCTTATAAGGTGAGAAACCCTAAAGCCGGAGAAAGCTAGGTTTGTGCATTTAATAATTAATAAACATATTAATTATTATGCACCTAAATGACAAGCTTAAGTGAATATAATAATAGTGTACTTTAATAATTAAACTGAATAGATTTAATTATAAAGACTAATGTACTATTACTCTAACAAATTTAACTATCCTTTATATATTCAAATACATCCCAAGGAGTATCAAAAAGTTTCTCATGAAGATAGCATAATGAATTCCAGATATCAAGTGACAAACTATTAAATTTAAATCCTCTAAAAAGGTTGCACTTAACAGTGTGTTTGTAACCTTTAACAAGGTTGGATCTTCACCGAGCTAGCTTCAAAAAAGTGAAAATTTTGGGTTACTGGTCCCAAGTGGTTTTTCCCCAAACAAGTTTTCCACATTAAAAGTCCATGTGTCAAATGTGTATATGGTTCATTTATTTTATGTTTTTCTTTACACATTACTAAAACAGGATTGATCGGTAAACACTAATTTATTTACTGTATTTCGGTAAAGACTAGACTGCTATTTGGTAAAGCTTAAGAAAAAGGATAAATAATATACTCTGAGAAGTAGTTATTTGATAAGATTATTTAAGGGCATAAATCTTGTAGGACTGAAGATAACTAGAGGTTTATATTTGTGGTATAAAGTTTTGGGTTGATTTATTGGATTAATTTTTGAGGCCACTCATTCACCCCCCCTCTCAGTTATTCTAACAAAGTGTTATTAAGAATATTTAATTACATTGATAGATGTACAACTAACTAAAACAAACAAAAAACAAATTTATCTATTAAAAGCCTATTTTGTTTCAATAGGTTAATGTGCTATGAGGACAAATAAATTGAATGCGCTAATATTAACAAATTCTCTAACGACATAATCTACAACATCATGACTTCTAAAAGTTCTACTAATAATTTTCTTGACTAACTATTGATCATAATTTTAAGATTAATTTTCAAAAATAACATTTTTTTGGCGTGTATGATTTGAAAAGATTTAATCATTTATTCTAAATAAATGCAAACATTACATGCATGTATTGCTTGACAAATTTATCCATCGTTAGCTTAAGTGGCTTTAACAACTTATTTTGATTCAATTGTGTTATGAGAATAAATCATTTTAATTAATTTTTTATAATATAATGATATATCATTGAATAGAAATCCCCCACTAAGTGACTTTGACAAGGAAATAATTACAATTTAATATATTTTTTTTAGTAATAAAGAATATTATAAAGATATAATATGTGATTTTGACATAATTTTATATGATATAATATTTTTTATAAATGATTTTACAATTTGATTGTCATTATATATAAATGTTTAAACTTACCCATTAATAGTTTTGGTGGAACATTATTATTCTACACACAGAATAACATTATGTATAAGTCCATACAAAAACCTAATTTTGCATACCATGGCAGATTTCCACAATTTCATTAGTTTGATCCTCATAATCGGTGTCCACGATGCTCTCAAAATACAAAAAGAACAATAAAAAAAATGAGTTATGTCAATTTGTATTTTCACAATCATACTATTTTATGTAGAGAACAGTGAAAAGTGATTTAAAATCTTAAAACCTTATTTTATCTCAATGGATTAAATTATTGTGTTATGGAAACAGATTATTTTAATTGAATTTTAATATTATAATGATATATCATTAAATAAAATTCCCCCAACAATGATAACATGAGTGGTGCAATCCCCACCTTTTAGGGTTTCATCACATCTCTACAATCTTTTTATTCTAGGGATTTGTTGTATCTTTACACATTTTAGGGGGCTCTTGTCTCAAACGAAGAGTCAGGCGTTCTGATTTGGAATTCCAAAAGCTATAATTTTTACATCTAAAAGTGGCTGAAAAGGAATGGCCAAATTTGACTAAACCTACTTTTACATTGTCATTCAACTACTCATTACAAAATAAGAAAAAAGTTTCACTTCATGATTAATGAATTATGGGTGAAGAAAAAGAGTTCCATTTACACTATTTCCAAACCACCTAGCCAAACACCCTAAAAGATTCAAGTAGTTTGTAAGTTGTTTTCAGTATATTATATAAGACATTCATATTATTATTACTACATCTTATAGAAAGACATCTGAAGTCTTAGTGTTGTGATAGTCATTGATATCATAGAGATAAGCATTGCCAAATGACTAAAGATTTGGAGTCTTAGAAACTCCAAATGTGAAATTTGTAGGGTGTGGTGATAGAACATTAGTTTTGTCACATGGATTTGGTAGAGACCAATTTGTATGGAACAAAATCTTGCCTTCCCCGTCAAAAAACTTTAAGATCATATTGTTTGACATGGTATTCTCTGGTAATGTGGACGCCAAGCACTTTGACTTTGAGAAATATACATCACTCTATGCTTATGCAACTTATCTTCACACCATTCTGGAGGAACTCAAAGTTGAAAAATGTTTGTATGTTGGTCACTATGTCTCTGGCATGGTGGGATGTATTGTTGTCATTCAAAGACTGCAACTGTTTGAGAAACTAATCTTACTGTGTGCTTCTCTGAGGTAGTACTTAGCATTGGCACAACACTAGCTAATTTTACATGGTTTCTATTGTGTTGCATGTTTTGTAATTAAAAATAGGTTGATAGTGTAATTGTTAGTATAGTAGAACTTCTAGATTTTGATTGTGTAATATGTTTTATCATACTTCATAATCTATCATCAAAAAGAATTAGAACTAGAAAATACAATGAAAGAATAGTAATAGACTGCCATAGTCAAATAGAATCTAACATAATAGTTCATAAAAGTATCAATGCATGAAGTTATATTATCCATGATGATCTGTGTACTTTGAAAAAAAATTCAAAATAGTGCAGGTTTTAGAATTGCATAAATCTTTAACAAAGAATATGTTGGAAATGAGTTGAGTAATTGAGAGGGGAGGGGTGAATCAGTTACCACAAAAAAGAATCCAAGTCCCTTAGATGTCTTAATCAAACTTATCACTCTGCTCGATTAATAAAAGATATTCTGTTGTTACTCGATTAACAAAGAAATCTTAAGATATTAAATGTGATTAGTCTTTAGTGATTAAGTGCAAAAACATAATGCATAAAGAAAATAATAGGTACACAGATGACACAAATATTTAAAGTGGAAATCCAATTTGGGAAACCACCAATTGCAACTAGTTACTATTTTTCACTCTTCTGAAGTGGGCCCTATTAAGAGCCAACCCTGTTAAAGGTTACAAAACACATTGTTTTTTATTGCTAGTAAAAATAGGTTTTATGGGGACCTGAAACCCCTTACAACCAATAAAAAATGATAGAAAGCATGAAAAACACTAAACATAAATAGGACTAAGACCCAGCCCGCTACACCCAGGACCAAAATAGAAAACTAGAGAAAAAAGCCAGAAACCAGCTAGGCCCCCGGCAACCAAAAGACAAAAAATGAAACAGCAAAAAATAGGGGAACAACTGGAACTAGGAAAACTCTAGGAGAGTGCCTTCCAATTCCTTCTTAGCCTCAAAGACCTTCTTGATGGTAGCATTAAAGTTTGAAAGCTCTGAAAGCCTATCTTAGATTTTCTTCTTCTTGGCCAAACGTGTGTGCTTTCCCGGGCCTGCATCTTCCATATCATCTTTTTGTTGTTCAATATTCACATTAAGGGAGCCAATATCCAACTCAGATTTAATGGAGGTAAAAAAATCCATAGCAGAACCCATGAAGATATTATTATCCTTCATGTGTTTCTTCAAAGTGTTCTCCAAGATGTCAATTATGTCATACATGGTCTTCAATTTATTTTCATCCTCCTTGTTCTTTTTACCATCAACCCCGGTTGACCTAGATTCTTGATTACCTTGAATAAGATCAACACGAGTGGACAAAGCATGAAACATGAGATGAAGGCTTTTGATTTTTTAAAACACCCATTTCATCAGAAAAAATGAGTACATAGACATTTCCTTCACATTTTGAAGAACTCCAAATGGGGGCTCAATTTTGTCATCCATATCATCTTGGAGGAATTGAACATTTTGCTCCTGCATATTAACCAATATAGAGGAAGGAATGTTCCTAGAAGTATCAGGGATGTTACCCTTCTCAGCAGTGTCTTGACCCAGGGTTTCCTCCTCCTTCCTCTCTGACTGGTACTTCCATAACCACCTCAAGCTTCAAAGAGATGGGTATATCATGCTCTTTAGAACTCACATAGTTAACCGAAATAGGAACTTTCTGGCCACCCACATCCTTCTTGATTTCCTCTGGATCTTTTCCTTTCTCCTTGGTGATATGGGCACCCAAAGACTTGTCCTCATCATCACCAAAAAAAATCACCGAGACTGAAAAAGACTCCTTTCTCTCATCTTCAGATTGGGATTGTGGGATATAGTCAATTTCTTAATAACCATCAGCACTCTCACCATCTAAGTCTGTGTCCATACCTTTATTATTTTTCAAATTTTAACTTTTTAACTATCAGCTCTGCCGTATCCTCCCCCACCCTAATCCTTTTACCCGAAGCTTTAGCAAAGCCAGAGTCTCTCGGCGAGATAATAAGAGGGATGGAAGCTGCAATTTTGTTAACATTCTCTACAATAAGGAGAATCAGGCCCTCATGCAGAATGGGCTTACTTTCCTTTTTCTTGTGGTCGCTAATACTATGACGGAGAGATTGCAATAGGTAGAAGGGAAAATAAACTCTCACCTTATGATGGAAATGACATAACAACATGAAATGGTAAGAATGAGCCCTTTTATACCTCCCATCCAGAGAAATGTACTCCATAACCATCGTAAGCACCTTCACCCAGAATTCTTTGATGGAGTCGACATCATAACACCCCCCAGATTCTTTCACCAAACTCCCTGCTTCTGCTTTGTCATTTGGGAAGTGTTGAATGCCCTTCTCAGAAATCTTCTTGTCCCTATATAATTTCAAGCCCTTGGTGTTTAATCATGTAACCTTATCTATCAGGTCTTCCATAATCTTGACTGGAAATCCTCCGATCACCACAGAACCATCCTTCCATATTTCAACAAAAGCTTTCATGATAGCATCTTTAGATCCATGAAGGTGCTCCATGTAGTTTGTGAGGCCACCCTTGTTGAGATTATCCCAAACCTCTATTTGGTTCTTCCATTTCTTACAGTTCTTCAGCTCCTTACAGTTTATCCCACCCCCCATGATACCTTTCAAGAATAGGTTGTCAATAGCAATGGTGGAAGCAAGACAGAGATAGAGTAGAAAATCCAAATTCAAAATTTTTAAAGTGCCAATAAATGTGTGTCTACACTTCACATTATTGGGAAAGACAAGCCTTTCTGTAACCCTATTAACAACATTTAATGACATGCATAAATTCATGAGAGATTTTTGAGATTTTCCAAATCTTCTCGCTTGCTATGATTTAGATCATACGTCAACTTGGACCTCGCCTCAATGATAAAATCACTAACTCCATGCCAGGTCATGATGCCCTCAGCCTTAAAAGTGATGTTATCAAGCACATCTGCTATACAGTTTGCTTCCCTAAAGTTATGTGATATAATGACATTATTGAAAGAGTTATTGATTAAACAAGCCTCATCAATAATAGCCTTGATTGACCATGATGGCTTGGTAATCCCTTTAATGAATTTCATATATTCATCGAATCACCTTCGATCCACACATTCAAGGGCATACTTTCATTAATTAATTTTAAAGTTTGCAGGAGATCCATCACCTCTGCCATATAGTTGGTCTGGACCCCAATAGGGAATGTCATGGCCACAAGATAGTTGGCCTTGTCATCGTGGATTAAACCTCCACATCTAGCAGGGCCCAGATTTCCCTTCGCCACTGCCTGAAAATTGGCTTTAATCCAGCCAATAGGAGGGTAAAGCCAAATGGCATTCTCCCACATGGACGGAGATTTGGCTGTTGATCCTATAGAAACTCCAGCATTAAAATCTAGCATAAATCCATTGAACCCATTACAGTTTTCTTTGATGCTTCTCTTAGTCTTTTCTACAATCACAACCGGAGGAAAGGCACTATCACAAAAGACTCTTTCATTACATTCACGCCATAGTTTCCAAATGAAATGAGGGGCGATAATGTTCCACAACAACCTATCAACATGAGCAACTACATTTCTCCACTACTTGAAATTTTTTTCCATATTGTTCAGAAACACCTAGAAAATATTCGAGCATTGCAAGATAAAGCACCAAACATCTATGGAATTAAGATAGTCAATGGCCAAATGGAAAACTGATTCCTGTTCTTTTTTATAGAGAAAAAATCTATTTGGAAGAATCATTCCTCTCTTTTGGAGATTGTCAATGGTAAGAATCTTATTCTACAAGACCATCCAATAAAAAATGTTAATTTTAGGAGTGAGCCATTTATCCCATACCTGAGCCCAGAAGGGAAGAGGATCTAGAGGCTTTAACAAGATCTCAAAGGTTGAAGTAATAGAATAGAGACCTGAAGGATGCTTTCCCTAAATCAAAGTATCCTCCTTAGTAGAATCCACTTTCTAGACATTCAAATCCAGCATCAGTGATTTAAGTGAGAAGTCTACCTCAGAAAGATCAACCCAGGTCTGGTTTTCCCAGTAATCTTTGGCCCACGTACCAAATCTATGTTTACAAATATCAATAAAAGGATGAATAGAAGGAATGGAATTCAGAGGAAAATAATTTACCCAACAATCAGCCCAAAAAATAATTCTCTTTTCATTACCCAAAAGCCACTTAGCACCCTTAAAAGTCATCTCCTTAGCTTGTTGGATACAGTTCCAAATGAAAGAACCATGTACCTTAACATTAGACACCATAAATTCTGACATGTGAGGGAACAAAAAAAGATCTTTTTGTGAATAATTTCATTATATTCTTTTTTTTCACCATAGATACACCATATCTGCTTAGCCAGAAGAGCCTAGTTAATAACCTTAAGAGGTTGAATCCCCATCCCTCCCCACTTCTTCGGAGTACAAAACTTTTCCCAAGCTACAAGAGCCAGTCTATTTCTATCTTCCATTCCAGACCAAAGAATATTTCTCTAAATTGATTCAATCACATCTACAATTTTTCTAGGGATTCTAAATAGACTCATTGCATAGATGGGGAGACTCTACAAAAAAGATTTTAGAAGTTGGGTTTTTCCTACTTGGCTTAGGAGAGTTCCCTTCCAACCCACCAACTTCCTATTAAATATGTCCACAATGCCTTCCCAAAAGGAATCGGGAGGTTTCAAGCCCAAAGGGAGACCAAGATAGGTTATAGGCAAGGTCCCAATTTCACACCCAATAATTCTAGCTATCATGTTTTGTCTTTCCTTCAGCGTATTTATAAAATACAGAGAGCTCTTATTCCAATTAAAAATTTGACCAGTAGCTAAAGAATAAATAGAAAGATCCTGTTTGATCCTTCTAGCCTCCTAGATAGTAGAAGACCCCATAATAACTGTATCATCAATAAATTTCTTATGGGAACAAGGCCTAGAGGAAAAGGAGGGAATGAGGCCCTTAAGAGAACCTTCTGAAGCCAATTTTTGAAAGTAATGACCAAGACCCTCAGCCAGAATAGCGAAGAGAAAAGGGGACAAAGGATCTCCTTGACCGAGCCACCTAGAGGGCTTAAAGAAGCTAGATGAGGAGTCATTCACAATAACAACATCCATCGAAGTGTTGATAAGCTGGGAAACAAGCTGCAACAATTTATCATAGAATCCAAAGGATTGGAGAATCTTAATCAAAAAGTCCCAGTCCACCCGGTCATACGCCTTTGAGAGATCAAGATTCAGACATAAACCATAATTAGAGGAGGAGAGGGTTGAATGAATGACCTCATGGACCTTCATAATGGAATCCAAAATTTACCTGTCGGGAACAAAACCACTCTATTAGGGAGAAATAATATGGGGAAGGATAGCCAGCAACCTAAGAGTAATAACCTTAGAGAAAATTTTATACACCGAGTTACATAAGCTAATCGGCCTAAAGGAGTCAATAGAATCAGCACCAGGAGATTTAGGAATCAAGGCAATGAAGGTAGCATTAATTTCCTTAAGCATAGTTCTGGACCCAAAGAATTCTTTAACAGCATGACAGATATCCCTGCCCACTATATGCCAGAATTTATGAAAGAAGAACACAAGAAACTCATTTGGGCCCGGGTACTTATCCCCCTCAAAAGAGAAAGAAAATTTCTTGATATCCTCTAAGGAAGGGATGGCAGTCAAAAACTTGTTATTAGATTCCTCCACTAAGGAAGGGATAGAATCAAGAAGCAGGGCCTGATTTCCCAAGGAAAGCTACTGATCTTTAGAAAGAAGGGAAGAAAAAAGGTCAACCATAGCCAAAGAAATATCTTTATTGTTGCTAACCAAGCTAGAAGCTAACCTGAGTTTGGATATTATTTTGGTAGCTCTATGTTTAGAAGAAGAAATATGGAAGAACTTGGTGTTCTTATCTCCAGCCTTCAGCCACAACAACCTTGACCTTTGTCTCCAGTACACTTCCTCTTTAGAGATAATGTTATGAGTCTTGATCAGAAGAGCTTTCTCTTTATTCTTAAGATCTTGAGACATACCTGTCTGTTGGATAGAGTCCTGAATGATATCAAGTTCCTTTTTCAAATCAAGCTTGACTTTGAAGATGTCCCCAAACACTTCCTTACTCCAAGTCTTTATATTTAGTTTTATGTGCTGGAGTTTCTTAGACACCCAAAACATAGTAGACCCACGAATGTTCACATTCCACCACTCCATGATACTCTACTCTAACTCTAGATGGTCCATCCACATTTTTTTCAAATCTAAAGGGGAAATTACCCTTAGCCTTCATTGAATCAGCTAGAAAGGAGAGAGGAAAGTGATCAGACCCAACCTTCATGATTAAAGATAGAAAGAAAGAGAAGTTATTAAGCCAGTTTCTAGATATCAAGGAACAATCTAGATGAACCTAAATAAGGTTCTCTCCCACTCTTCTATTAGACCAAGTGTAATTTACACCTTGCAGATCAATATCAACAAGATCTTGATGGTTGAAAAAATTCATGAGCTCAACTCTACCCTCCATTTGACTCAAGCTATCAACCCCTCCAAACTTGTAATTGTCTTTCAGAGGATAGTTGAAATATCCCATAACTAACTAGGGAGAATCATAGAAAGAAAGCCTTTGATTTTCAACCATTTTCTAATATTTAGCTCTACCAGCTTTAGAATTAGGAGCATAGATATTAGTAGTCACCCATTCAAAATCTGACTTGATATGGGTAAATTTAATGCTCAAACAATTGACATCATTATTAAGAATATCACCTCTAATATTATTTTGGTTCCAAAAAAAGAAATACCACCCGAGGCACCAACAGAGTTGGATCCAACTACCCCACCATTTTTGAAGATTCTAATTTTGTCAACCTTATCTTTAATCATTTTAGTTTCTTGAACCAACATGATATTAGGTTTATGATCTCTTACCAAGTTCCTCAACATATCCTGCTTGTGGGAAATATTAAGCCCCCTAATGGTCCATGAAATGATTTTCATTTCTTAACTAGAGTACAAACATCCTGGATGGTTAGATACAAAACACACTGATAGGTGTGACTCTGTTAGAGGATTTAATCACGCTGTTAGGAGTGGCCTTGTTAGAGGTCTTCAAACACTTCAATGTATAAATGCCACCATGTGAGAGGATTTATGACAGACTGTTAAGTCTACTTTGTTAAGAGATTTGGATCACTGCTACAATTGTTAGATAGTAACAATGAGTTGAACTAATTGAAAAAGAAACTGACTTTGCATATTCAGATCTATGTTCTGGCTTTAACTGAATCCTCACTTATCAAATATTCTTTGGCAGCTCGGTCTGGATATTCTATCCTTAATCAGAATTCCTTCTTACTTTTCCTTCACTCTTCATATAAAAAACTCTACTTCATATTCAATCCAAACTTGACCTTGTATATATATATGATAACCTTTGTCAAGTCAGCCTAAATACCCTTCCAAATAAACAATAAAACTTAAATCTATCAGATGCTATTAACCAATTAAACATAAAGTGTAAATTGTTGTAAGTCGGTTAACACTAAATTCATAACCTGGTTGACATTTTAATCCTTCAATGTCTGACCATTACTCAGATGAAACTAAACTTACTATATTTCCCGAGTGGACTCAGGTAATACTGCAAATCACTTGGTTGATACTGGAGTCTTCTTCAAAACCCGAGAGAGCTCGGCATACACTGACTGTGCTCGGTTAGGTTTATACATTTGTGTAACATCAATACATTTGTGTAGCATCAATGACAATACACAATTGAATAATTGTATTAAAAAATCTCCCTCTTTGGCATTGATGGAAACACAACATGTCATTATACAAAGGATTTTAGAGCAATAGAAACAAGAATAAAATTTATAATGTCCTTAGTTTCATCTGATTCTCATCCAGAAAACTCCCTCTATCTTCACAGTCACTAATATACATATTTCTCCCTCTTACATCAATCTCTGACTCTGATAAAATTTCTCCCTCTGATATATTGATTTCCTTGGCATGACATCAATAATATCTCCCTCTTTAACATCCAATGCCAAAGACTCCATCCAATGAATTTGTAATGTACCTAATGTACTTATTCATATTCAATAAGCTCTGACAATCTGCATCAACTTGTTAGATCTTCACTTTAGCTCGGTTGATGCATCACTAATTTGTGTATTTATGAGCCTCAGTTAGGGGAATCACCCCTAGCTTTCCTCTAAGATACAAGAATGCATCCTTAGGTAAAATTTTTGTGAATATGTCTGCAATTTGTTCTTTAGTATTCACATATTCCTACCTTACTTCCTTGTCCTAAACCAATTCTCTCAAGAAATGATACTTTATTGTAATATTCTTAGTCTTAGTATGCATCATAGTGTTCTTTGAAATGTTAATTGTACTATTATTGTCATAGTAGATAACAACTAGATCTTTGATTTCCTCCTTCATACCTAACAATAGTTGTTTGAACCATATGATATTTGAACAATTCACTATTGTAGAAACATACTCTACCTCTATTATAGACTGAGAAATGCAATTATGTTTCTTGCTAGTCCAAGAGACTAACCTCTTTCCAAGAAAGAACGCTCCACCAGTGGTGCTCTTTCTATCATCAACACTTCATGCCCAATCAGCATCAGTAAAAGTCTTCAAATCAAATTTTTCTCCTTTCTTATACCATAATCCATAATCTTCAATGCCCTTAAGATATCTTTGAAACCTTTTGATATCCATCAAATGATTCTCTCTAGGATTAGCTAAAAATATTGCAACGATACCAATTGCTAATGCAATATCATGCCTAGTGTGAACAACATATTGAGGTTTGCCAATCATGAATCTATAGGTAGTCTGATTTACCTCCTTTGAATCATCATCCATAGACAACTTATGTCTAGTAGACATAGGTGTCCCAGCTGGTCTAGAATCTTCCATTCCAAATTTATTCAGTATCTCTTTGATGTATTTAGACTGAGTAATGTAGATACCATCCTTCATCTGATGAACTTGTAAACCAACAAAGAATTTGATTTATCCAAACATAGACATCTCAAATTCCTTACTCATTTCTTTAGAGAATGCTTTGCATAAATCATCATGTCCAATGAATAGTATATCATCAAAAAATATCTCTGCTAATTGTGTTTTTTTATGAGGTCCTTCTTTGATGTACAAGATACTATTATCATTAGTTCTCTGAAATCTAATACTTACCAGGTAACCATGCAGTCTTTTGATGACATGTAACTGATTGAATGTTTGATAATGTTAAGTTCAAGATGATGCAAGACATTAAATCATTTAATGGTTTGTATTTTCATTGATGTCAACTTGATATCATCTATACGGTCATGTAAATAATGCCAAAGACTTCAGAGAATCAATGGAACAAAGATTATGCTTTCAGCAATACATAAAAGTCAAGTATTCACTAAGTGACAGACAACACCGACGGAGTGCACACCATCAGTAAAGGCAAAGAAAAAGTCACAGTGATACCCGACAAGAAGAAGACAGTGTTTCCCAATGAAGAAAAATCATAGAGTTTCCCAACGGATGGAGATCCTGAAGCTAACTGGAGTTACACCGATGGAACTGACAGTTGTCACCGATGACGAGCTGCAAAATTGACTGACAGAATAGAGTGTTCAAAAAGCAACAAAATATCTAGTTGGCAGAGCTTAAGAATAGAATTAACTGGTTTTTTTATTTGTTTTATTTGACCATAGTTAAGTAATTGGTTTAAAGAAGATTTATACAGTTGGAAAGAAGATAACTATGAGATAAATCAGCAGTTAAAGCTATAAATCAGATTGGCTGGATTGTTTTTCATGCCAAGAATCAAGAATTAAGGAATATCATGTCTATATAAGAGACAAGAATAATTCATTTCCATAATCACAAGCAATCACATACACGAAAGGAGAGTGAATAGAAAGAGGATGTTGAAAAGAAACTGATGAAGGATAACTTCATACAGTCTTGATCAATCAAGCTGAAGGAGAGATAAGAAATTCTGCAGACACCAATGAATAGTGAAGCACAACATCACAGAGCATAAATTTTGGAGCACAAAGAATTGAATTGATACATTGATCAGAGAGGTATTATACTTAAATAGATCTAAAAATATGCAATTCAAGTTGCATTAGAAACAGGTCATAATGTTTCAGTTTAACCATTGAAGCATCAAGTCTCTTAACAGAGTAGGACTTAACCGTCTTTTATAATTGAGGTATATCCTAATAGATTGCCAAAAATATTGACTCATGAAAGTAGCATTGAAATTGCATAAAGCCTATTGCAGCCTAAGAAGAAGGTTGATTCAAGGATGGTAGCAAGATTTTCCTAAAGCTTATTGACAATCTAAGAAGGAGGCTGATTCAAGGATGGTAGCAGACTAGATGCCAGATACTAAGTGACAACCTCTATGTGTAAAATCCTCTAACAAGGTCACACTTAATAGTTTGTTTGTAACCTTTAATAGGGTTGACTCCTAACAGGGCTCACTTAAGAAGAGTGAAAATTTGGGGTACCGATCCTAGTGGTTTTTTCCCTTAACAGGGTTTTCATGTTAAAATACATGTGTTATGTGTGTATGGTTTATTACTATTGGAAAGTTGACTTCCTGAGGATGCATGACTCATTTTTTGTTGTCATCATGGAAACAAAATCATGTTTAGTTTCTGTCATGAAAGATAAAATGAACTAAGTATGGAAAATAGGGCAGACAGAGATATTCAATGATCAGCACATCAGCGCACGTGTGAGAGATTGAGTCAGTGTATGCCCATTTAGATATATATTGTATGACACATGTACATGCTATATCTAGACATGCATAGTATGGAAAAATTGTACGGCAAAGTTATAGGCAGATCAGTAGACCAGCAGTCCAGAAGACAGAGCATGGAAGTTGACTAGTGTTTTGATCAGCGTGAATTATTTTGTTATGTAATGGCTAAGCACCTTTGGTTATATGTTTTTAATGATGTAATTAACATTTTAGTAAACATGCTTGAGCTGACTTATTCGGAAGCCTTGTTTATTTTGTTTTAGGGCTGACTAGAGTCTTATTTTTGGGTCATGCCTATTCAGATATGAACATATAAGTATGTAATGTAAAGTTATGTTACAAGCGTCAATTATTAGAAAAGAGGAAGATAGAGAAGAGTAGTATGATGAAGTCAGTATATGATATAGCTCTTTAAGAGAGTCAGAGCATTCACACATACACAGAACTGATCAGACAGCAGTGTCATCACAACAATTCATTTTGATATAGTGTATATCATCTTTTAGAAGGTTGTAGCCTTCATCCTATTGGGCAGTGAGCCATATACCTTTAACAGGGTTTTGTAAAAGACTCCTAATAGGGTCAGACCTTTAACCAAGTCATTGTACTCATACTGTAAATAATGCTTCTAATAAGGAAAAGGAACTTTAATAGGTTCATTATACCTAGTACAATATTTGTGGGTGCTAATTCCCACCGGGGTTTTCCTCTGATCAAGGTTTCCCCGTAATCATATCATGTGTTATGAGTTCTTATGTTAAGCTTCATTCAATGTATGTTTGATTTATATTTAAGTTTCTGAAAAGTAATTAATAGACAAACACTGATTCACCCCCCCCCCCTCTCAATGTTTCTAACAATTGGTATCAGAGCTCTGGTCCTCAGCAAATAAGTTTAACCACTTGAGGAGATCGTGGACTCAACAGAAGAAAAACATTTGAAAAAGAATCTTGAAGCAGCTCTTGAAGATCTTGATAGATCTGAAAAAGAAAATGAAGAACTTAGATTGAAAGTTGATGGCTCACAAATACTTATCAAGAAATTAAGAAAAGATTTGAAAGATTGTTCTACAAGTGATTTACGGAAAATGATCAAAAATCTCAATGAAGAGAATATGTCTCTGAAAGATAAAATTGAAAATCTAGATGAATAGCTAATAGACAGTCAAATTGCTATTGAAGAAAAGATCAAAGAAAGCAAACAACTAGATGATGAACTCTTGAAAGCAAACATGAAAGTCCTGGAATTGGAAAACATAAAGAAGAAGTTGGAATCTTAATTAACAGAAGCAAAGGATAAGATTGATAAACTCCACACAAGTTCTTATTCACTTCAATCTCAGCTCAATGTACAAAAGCAAAAAGGTGACACTACTGGTCTTGGATATAGTGTAGTACAAATTGAAATCAATTCATTGCAAGAAAGAAAGAAAGATCATGAAGCATCTTCAGAAGCAAAGAAAGTTGAAAGTGTTACAGAGATTAAAACAGATCCATCTAAAGGGGAAATCAAGCAAGTTAACAGAACTTGTTATGCATGTAACAAACATGGTCATTTGGAAAGAGATTGCAAAGAGGTAAGACCTTTCAATGGTTACTATTTTTCCTATAATAAATTTGGTCACAGGGCTATACACTGCAGAAAAAATCAAATAAGAATGAATCAAAACAATCAGAGAAATCAACCTAAAAGGAATTTGTAGAACACCACATGTTAGATATGTAACTACAATGGACACACAGCAAAGTAGTACATCATGATGAACAAGAGTATTAGACCTCCTATCATTTTTCACACATGTGGAAAGGCTAGACACATCTCAACGTTTTGTAGATCCAAAACTCAAAAGCAAGAGGATCCTAAGAAATCACTATTTGAAGAAGAAGGAGAAGTCAAGTTTGTTCAAGAAAAAGAAGATTCAAGAAAAATTTGGGTTGAAGTAAAGAAACACAATGATGTTGACAAAGTAGTTGATGCATCCATAGTTGACGCACCCTCTACTTCTGCTTGAATAGACCTTCTTGGTCTTAGGGGGAGCTATTCTAGCTCAGGAGCCTTGCATGGTTGATATACTCACCTCTGAGTATGTGCCTATGGATTCATGGTTATAAGCACATAATATTGTAGTATGCATACATGCATTGTCTAAAATTCATCAGGATCAAAGTTGCAAAATCTCTGAGTAATTTTCGTACGGTTGCAAACATTAAATGTGGTAGATTTTATAAAATAAAGTAAGTGTTCGATCTTCTTCACACTTGCATTCGAGATCACATAATTTGGAGAGCACTGGAGCACTAGGCATCAAAGCATGGGAGCATAACAGATTTGGTAGTTAAAGCATGGTTAAGAAGTTTGGAACAGAACCCTAGCAGTCATGTCATTTCAAAATTTTGTGAAACCCTACTTAAGCAAGTTCCAAGTAAGTATGGTGACTCCAGTTATATTTGATATTGTAGAGAGGAAGAGATTTGTATTCAAGAAACATCCATTCAAATCCATACTAGATGATGTGGAAGGATCTTTCTCCAAAACCCCGTTAGGTGTTGTTCATGTAGAAGGTATCCGTGCATATATTTACTGTAAGAAGGAAAAAGTAGGAGATATCAGCATAGCCACTCATATGGGATCTATGATGAAACCTTATTACACATTCAAGGATGAGTTTGTGCACTTGACTGATAACCCTATTTTTGAATACTCTAATGCGCATGAGTTTGATGAGCCAGAATGGGTGAAGATTTTGCTAAGTAGAATACATGATGATCTTTACTGGATTGGTGAGGTCCCTATGCACATCACTACAGACCTAATCCATGAATTAATTAGACTTCCCAAGACTGGACCAGTTTTTCCTACTAGCAAGGATGTCAAGAAACAAATTGAACAAGTTTGCCTATCTAGAAGTGACAAGTGTGGGATGACAGTTGACCCTATCAAGGAAGATGACATAAAACTTCTAACTATGATACTTGGGTATAAGCTTCAGCAAGCAAGCAGGTTGAACAGTGTCTCTGTAGCAACAGTCCTAGCAGCTATTAGAATGATGAAGGATAATACTCAATACAACCTATGTGAGATCGTGTGTGTTTAATTGATTGACAACATTGGAATCATCAAGCATCAATAATTACATCTAACATACTAAAAGTTCATGGAGTCACTCAAGAAGATCTTGACAAAGCTACAGATGCCAAGATAGCAAAAGAACTTGAGAAGGCTTAAGAGATCCAGAAGAAGAAGAAAGTAGAGAGCACCTCTACGCCCTCTACCACTATTGACTTAGACTCATCTCAACCTTCTATACCAAGCAAGAAGACTAGAGGAAGAAAATAGGCACCCACAAATCACCCATCCTCAAGGAACACATGAAGCAAAGCAAAAAATACTCAAGCTCCTCCTGAGGTAGGATTTAGACCTAGTCTAAATGTTTTGAAGAAAATAATTGTAAATGAAGGTAGACTAGAAAAAATTGCTAAAGTGTATGACAAATATCAAGAGATTGATAAGACTGAGATAGACTCTATGATCATATCTCCTATGATCAAGTTTGAGAAGTCAGTTATTGAACTCAAGACAATGATACCGGATTAGTTATGGAACATATTAGAGATCATGAAAAGACATGCAATAGAGGAAGACATGAGGATTAGAGAAGAAACATTAGATACTCTTCTCCCTGTATGCTCGCATGATGAGAAGGTTATTTTATTAGATCTAGTGAAGCCTCATCTCAGAACCAAGACAAAGACCTTATAGATTATGAACAAAGAGTATGAGAAGATAGGTAAAGAGACTGAAAAGGAATTTTCACAAGTGTTTATGGATAGACACATGTATCCATCAATGGCGCCTACAACAAAGGTAACTCTAGCTCCTCCTAAATGGGTTACAAAACCAGTGATTCAGAAAGCATCTACAATAGGTCCACAGGTTTCAGCGCTCACAATGACAATAACTTCTGATACAAATAAAGACTCAAAAGATACTATAGTGGTTGATAATATCAAGATATCCATGACAGCATCTGAAAAAGATATGGACAAAGTTGATAAAGCATTTGTAAGCACTGAAGAAATGTGCACTGATGATACATCTGCACAACAAGA
>MU223815.1:3778890-3835640 GCA_018584345.1 Thuja plicata | reverse complement strand
ATCTCCTAACAGAGTGCATACTTCATTGTATGTTTGTAAATCCTCTAACAAGGTGGACCTAGCAGTCCTAATTGCTTCTAACAGGGAAGATCATCAGAAGTGATCAATGTAAGCCTTAACTAGCCAACTTTATACTGCAGTACCAAATTTTTGTGGGTAACATCCCCACCCCAGTTTTACTTTCTATTTGGAAGGTTTCTGGGTCACCAAATCTTTGTGTTTATGTGTTATGAATGATTATATTTTCATGCTTGAAGTAGATTAGATGAATGAATGGTTAAATATATACAAGTGCAGAAATGAATTAAAGTTTTAAGAGTTACTGATTCACCCCTCCCCTCTCAGTAACTTGGTTAGTCTTGATTATTTCCAACAACAAGATGTGCCCAAGTTGAACAAAGACAACTTTGCTTCATGGCAAAGTAGGATAAGACTCCACTTATCAGGTATTGGTAATGATGTTACTCAATACTTAGATACTAAATATGTGTTTCCTATAGGAACATTGATAATAGATCAATTGAGAGTGAAGCATGAGCATAACCGCATGGTTATAGAGCTTTCTTCCTCACTCTTTGATGCTGAATTTGAAGATGTCAAGGATTGCAAAACTGCAAAGAAAATGTGGGACAAACTGAAGCTTGTACATGGAGGTGATACAAATGTTCTAAGAGCCAAGGCAGAAAGCCTTAGAGGAAAGTTTGATGATCTCAGAATGAAAGAAGGAGAAAACATCACACAGTACAACACAAGAATAAAAGTAGTCAATGCTATACGAGGTGTTGGAGGTACACTTGAAGAGGAAATAGTGGTAAGTAAAATCCTAAGAACCTTATTGCATGTATATGTTATTAGAGTCTCTTCTATTCAACAAATGAGAGCAGTAGAAAACAATATAGTTACTCTTGATAGCCTAATTGGTAGACTAATTTCATTTGAGATGAATAACTTTGACAATAGTGTCTTACCAAGTTTAGAGTCTGCATTTAAGTCTTGTATGAAAATAAGCAAATCCAATCATAGATATTCATCTAGAAGGGACAGTGAAAGTGAAAGTGAAGAAGAAGAACTAGATAAAATAGAAGAACTTATGGCTAGAAGTATACAAAGAGGAAAAGGTAAATACAAAGGCAAGTTACCACTTGTATGCTTTAATTGTAAAGAAATTGGACACTTTGTTGCAAGATGTCCTAATAGAAGAAAAGATGACAGAAGTAATAAAAAATCTTTTGAGAAGAAATCTGACAGAGGTGATAACAAAGATTACAGAGGTTATCGACAATCAGAAAGAAAGGATACTCGAGACTACAAGGATAGAGGCAAAAATGCTAGTTACCTAGCTGCTTCCAAAGATGAAGATACTGACACCGAACCTGATGATGACATTGAGATGGTATTTGTAGCTGTGAAGGATGATTCAGATGAAGATGAAAGGTATGAAGAAATTTCACTCATATCTAAGGTTATTAAGAATGATATCTAGATTATAGATAGTGGTTGCACTCACCATATGACCAGTGACAAAGAAAAGTTTAATACTTTTGAATATTATAATGGTTGTACAGTAAGAATGGGAAATGATACACCTTGTCCAATTGAAGGTAAAGGAACAATAATGATGAACAACCTGATTAAATGTGAGAATTCTTATTAGGTAAAAGGATTGAATTATAATCAGTTGAGTGTTTCTCAGTTGAATAATTCAGGTCACAGAGTAGCATTTGAAAACAAGAAGGCAAAGATCTTCAATGAATCAGGAAAACTGATTGGTACCGGTGAACAGACTAAAGGTAACTTATTCTATATGAATGATGCTAACACCACTTTCTTAATGACTAGAAACAAAGACATATGGTTGTGGCACAAAATATTGTGTCATGTGAATTTTGACAACATGATTAAAATAAGAAAAAGAAGAAGTGTAAGAGGCTTACCGACGATGACAAAGCCAAACAACATCATGTGCAAAAATTGTCAAAAAGGTAAAATGACAAAGTTTAGTTTCAAAAGTAAAACCCATACATATGATGATATTCTAGAATTATTCCATACTAATTTATGTGGACCTATGAGGACAAAGATTTATTATGGAGATAGATATTTTATTCTCTTTTTTGATGATTACTCTAGAATAACGACAATCATGTTTCTAAAGGAAAAATTTGAAGCATTAAAGATGTTTAAATGGTATAAGGCTATGGTATAAAAAAAAAGTGGTAAGGATCTAAAATGTTTAATATCAGATAGACAAGGAGAATTTATATCAGATGAATTCACTAATTTCTGTAATGAGCATGGTATAAAAAGACAGGTTTTTGCACCAAGGACACCACAGAAAAATGGGATTGCTAAGAGAAGGAATAGATCAATAGTTGATTGTGCAAGAACACTAGTGATAGAAAAGGACATCACCCAAATCTTCTGGAGGGAAGCTATCATCATTTCTTTTTATACACTTAATAGAGTACAATTGAAGAAAGACACAAAGAAGACACCTTATGAGCTATGGTATGGTAAAATACCCAATGTGAGTTACTTCAAAATATTTGGTTGTCAATTTTATGTCTTAAAGGATGATAGAAATGGAAAACTTGATGCCAAAAGTGATGAAGGTATTTTCCTGCGGTATTCTACCAAGAGAAAAGCTTTTAAATGTCTAATCAAGGCTTCTAACAAAATAGTTGAAAGTGCAAATGTAAAGATTGATGAATTTGCATAAAAAAATGAACTAGAAAGCACAAAAGAGCTAGAAGACTACAACAAGTTTGTATAATGTGAAGAACTCATAACTTTACCCGTGCAATAGGGCTTAATGCCAGAACAATATAATGTTGCAACCGACGGTTAGAATGTTGTTGCCAACGATCAGGATAATGATCAAAATGATGTGCAAGGTGATGAAGATCAAGCTGGTACACAAAGAGTTGTACCTATACTTGCAAGATATGTAAGAAGGAACCATCCAGAGGACCAGATCATAGGAGATAAGAAAGCTAGTACAAGAACAAGAAGTAAGTCTTTAAACTGAAATTGTTTAATTTGTGAGTTTTAGCCAAAATCTATAAATACTGCACTAGATAATGAAGAGTGGATAAGTGTTATGAATGATGAGATTGAACAGATCAAGAAGAACAAAATATGGTCACTTGTGCCAAGACCAGATGACAAGAATGTCATCGATACTAAATGGATATTTAGGAACAAGATAAACGTGAATGGGGAAGTCACAAGGAACAAAGTAAGACTAGTATGCAAGGGGTATGCACAAAAGGAAGGTATAGACTATGGAGAAACCTTTGCACCTATTGCTAGGCTAGAAGGAGTAAGAATACTACTTGCTTATGCTTCATACAAAGGATTCAAAGTATATCAAATGGATGTCAAGTCAGCATTCCTAAATGGAATACTTGAAGAAGAGGTATACATTGAACAACCAGAAGGGTTTGTAGATCCAGACAAAAGGAACATGGTACGTAGACTTCACAAAGCCTTGTATGGATTGAAACAAGCTCACAGAGCCTGGTATGAATGACTTCATTCCTATCTAATAAGTATTAGATTCATAAGGACTAGTGAAAATAGTAATCTTTATTTGAAAGAAGATATTGATGCTAACACTTTGATTTCTTAAATATTTGTTGATGACATCATATTTGGAGGCAATGATATGCTATGCAAGTCATTTGTTGATGATGTGAGAAATTTTTTTTAGATGTTTATGTTTGGAGAGATCAAGTTTTTTCTTGGTCTACAGATCATTCAACAAAGTGAAGGTATTTTCATTACACAGTCCAAATACATCAAAGAGGTCCTAAAAATATTCAAGATGGAAGATTCCAAACCTGTTGGAACACTGATGGCTGTTGGATGCAAATTAACAAAGGAAGACAAGTCAATAAAGGTAAATCAAACTTTGTACAGATCAATGATAGGAAAACTCATGTATGTTGTACACACTAGACAAGATATTGCACATGCAACAGGAATTGTTGCTAGATTTTCTGCTAATCCCAGGGAATCACATATGACTGCTATGAAAATAATTCTAAGATATCTGAAAAATATTGAGGAATTTGGCTTATGGTATAGAAGAGAAGGAAAATTTGAACTAAAAGTGTTTACCGATGCTGACTGGGCTGGAAATCTTGATGACCGAAAGAGCACAACTAGAGGAGCATTCTTTATGGGTGACAAACTTGTCACATGGATTGCAAAAAGAAAGGATGCATCTCTCAGTCTACTATAGAAGCATAATATGTTGCTGCTGCTGCAAACTGTTCAAACATTGCATGGATCAAATAGTTGATGGAAGGTATGCATATGAAAATCTCAGAACCAGTGCTTATCTATTGTGATAACACCAGTGCAATAAACATTTCCGAGAATCCAGTCATCCATTCAAAGACTAAACACATTGCAATCAAGTATCATTATTTAAGAGAACAAGTTTAAGAAAAAGAGGTGATACTTGAGTATGTGCAATCAAAAGAATAATTGACTGATATCTTCACCAATCCACTGCCCAAGGATACATTTAAGTACCTGAGAAAGAGACTAGGGGTCAAACCCTTGTCTACCAGTCAGTAAAGGACTGAAGGCTACATCAGCCTATATATTAATAGAATATCATTCATGTTGATGCAAGCAAATAGATGAACTTCAAAGCTACATCTATATACAGAAAGGTATATATCAGAACCAAGCACCAGAGCATATTGTTGTATTGCTGATGGATAAGGGAAATTCAAGGAATATATTATGGATAAAAGAAAACAATTGTTTGACATAAATGTCAGATATTTGTTTGGCTTTGTTGTCAAAGGGAGAGAATGTATCCATATTATCACAAGAAATTATTCATTATCAGATTACTTCAAATAGGGAGAGATCATATCCAAAGGGAGAGAATTTGTATGAAAAAATCATATACAAAGGGAGAGTTGCTGACAAGAGACAGAGACATCAAAGAGGAAAAGAGAAATTGACACAAGAAGTGAACACAACAAGGGACAGAGACATCAAAGAAGCAGAGAGAAATTGACACAAGAAGAGAACACAACACATTAGTACAAGAAACTCAGAAAGATGCAAGAATCAAATCTAAGCTAACACAGAGCTTACCAGCAGTCAGACATTTTTATCAGTTATCAAAACAAACTATTTGGTAATTTGATGAATCTCAACAATTGTATTTCATATTGTATTAGAAATAGTATAGTGTGATAATATAGTATGTTTCCATCAATGCTAAAGGGAGAGATTGATGACATGTAACTGATTGAATGTTTGATAATAATAAGTTGAATATGATGCTAGACATTAAATCAGTTAAAGGTTTGTATTGTCATTGATGTCCACTTGATATCATCTATACGGTCATGTACATAATGCCAAAGACTTTAGAGAATTAATGGAACAAAGATTATGCTTTCAGCAATACATAAAAGTCAAGTATTCACTAAGTGACAGACAACACCAACAGAGTGCACACCATCGGTAAAGGCAAAGAAAAAGTCATAGTGATACCCAACGAGCAGAAGATAGTGTTTCACGATGAAGAAAAATCACTGAGTTACCCGATGGATGGAGATCCTAAAGCTAACTAGAGTTACACTGACAGAACTGGCAGTTGTCACTGATGATGAACTGTAGAATTGACCGATAGAATAGAGAGTTCAGAAAATGACAAAATATCTAGCTGGCAGAGCTTAAGGATAGACTTAACTGGTTGTTTTATTTTTTTTATTCGACCACAGTTAAGTAATTGATTTAAAGAATATTTATACAGTTGGCAAGAAGATAACTACGAGATAAATCAGGAGTTAAAGTCGTAAATCATATTGGCTGGATTGTTTTTCACACCAAGGATCAAGAATCAAGAATCAAGAATTAAGGAATATCATGTCTATATAAGAGACAAGCATAATTCATTTTTTGTAATCACAAGCAATCACATACACGGAAGGGGAGTGAATAGAAAGAGGATGTTGAAAAGAAACTGATGAAGGATAACTTTATACAGTCCTGATCAATCAAGCTGAAGGAGAGCTAAGGAATTCTGCAGAAACCGACGAACAATGAAGCACAGCATCACAGAGTAGAAAGTGTGGAGCACAAAGAATTGAATTGATACATTGATTAGAGATGTATTATACTTAAATAGATCTAAAAATCTACAATTTAAGTTGCATTAGAAATAGGTCATAATGTTTCAGTTTAACCATTGAAGCATCAAGTCTCTTAACAGAGCAGGACTTAACTGTCTTCTATAATTGAGGTATGTCCTAACAAATTGCCAAAAAGGTTGACTCATGAAAGTAGTATTGAAATTGCATAAATCCTATTGACAGCCTAAGAAGAAGTTTGATTCAAGGATGGTAGCAAGATTTGCCTAAAGCCTATTGACAGTCTAAGAAGGAGGCTGATTCGATGCTAGCAGAATAGATGCCAAATACTAAGTGACAACCTCTATGTATAAAATCCTCTAACAAGGTCACACTTAACAGTGTGTTTGTAACCTTTAATAGGGTTGGCTCCTAACAGGGCTCACTTCAGAAGAGTGAAAATTTGGGGTACCAGTCCCTGTGGTTTTTTCACTTTACAGGGTTTCCACATTAAAAACCATGTGTTATGTGTGTATGGTTTATTACTTTATTATTTTACATCTCACATATGTATTTCTGGATTGATTGGTATTCTCTGCATATTTAATGAGTATCGGTAAATAAGTTTTACTACTTATCAGTTATCAAGGAGAACAAGGACAGACAAGGTAAACCGACATACAGTTAAATAGTATAAGTATTTCATGGCATGCATCTTGTAGGGACTTAATAATCTAAGGTGTATTGATTGGTGGTTAAAGATTAAAGGATAAATTTTTGAGGCCACCAATTCACCCCCCCCCCCCTCTTAGTTATTACTAACATCTNATTCCCCCCCCCCCCCCTCTTAGTTATTACTAACATCTTTCATACCAAGCTCTAGGAGCTTGCTTCAGTCCATACAAAGCTTTTTGCAATTTGTAAACCAAATTATTTTTTTGGGATCAACAAAACCTTCAAGTTGCTCAATATAAACTTCCTCTTCCATAATTACATTCAAAAATGCAGATTTTACATCCATTTGGTATACCTTGAATCCTTTATGTGTTGCATATGCCAGAAGAGTTCTGACTCCTTCAAGTCTTGCAACAGGTGAAAAAATTTCTCCATAATCAATACCCTCTTCTTGAGAATATCCTTTACACACTAATCTTACCTTGTTTCTAGAAACTTCACCTTTTTCATTCAACTTGTTTATAAAAACCCACTTTGTACCAATCACATTCTTGTCTTTTGGTCTAGGTAGAAGAGTCCAAGTCTTGTTCTTTTCTATCTTCTCAATCTCTTCATTCATGGATTCTATCCAAATTTCATCATTCAAATCATATTTAATGGATCTAGGTTCAAGTTCACTAAGAAAACATTTACCTTTAAGTTTGTTCCTTGTCATTATACCTTTTGTCTGATCTCTAATTATTTTCTCTGTGCATGATGCCTTTTGACATATTTGGCAAGTACAGGTTCCTTCTTCTTTGATTCTAGGCTTGCTTCACTTGGTTTACCATGCTCAAACATGTTGTTCTAATCTTCTAACTAAGACTTGGTTGCCTTTGTCTGAGACTCGATTTACTCTGTCTAAGACTCAGTTGCAATTGTTAGTAGATCAGGTTGCATAGGCTGCAACTCAGTTTGTAATGGTTCTAAAAAAGTTTGTGCTGATGAATTCAGTGGTTGGCATGGTTTTTGTCCAATCACCATTTCTTGTGTCTTAGGTATAGTATCAAGTTCATAATACACAAATTTCAAGTAGTCCTCAGGCTCTTTATTGCTATGTTCTTCACCTCTCTCTGCAAACTCATCAATATTTACACGTACACTTTCTATGACTTTATGAGTAGTAATATTCAAACATTTATATGCTTTGCTTTTACAGGAGTAGCCTAGGAATATGCCTTCATCACCTTTTACATCAAATTTTCCATTTCTTGCTTCCTTCAAGATGTAACATTTACTTCCAAAAAATTTGAAATAATGAACATTGGGTTTATAGCCACTCCATAATTCAAAGGGTGTCTAATTAGTACCTTTCTTTAGTTGAACTCTATTTAAGGTGTGAACTGCAGTGTTGATAGCTTCCTTCCAGTATTTGGTTGCAACATTCTTTTCAATCATCAAGGTCCTTGCACAATCCATAATAGACTAGTTTCTTCTTTTTACTATTCCATTTTGTTGCGGTGTACTAGGGGCAGATACTTGTCTCTTGATTCCTCTTTCATTATAGAATTCATTGAACTCATTAGAAATGAATTCACCTCCTCTATCAGATCTTAGGCACTTTAGTTTCTTTCATGTTTCCTTCTCAACTCTGGCAAGGTACCACTTAAACTTCTGAAAAGCTTCTAATTTTTCTTTGAGAAACAAGACATTCATCATTTTGGAATGATCATCAACAAATAGAATTAAATACTTCTCTCCAATGTAACTTGTTGTTCCAATTGGTCCACATAGATCAATATGCACTAACTCCTATACTTCTTCAATATTGTAATTCTTTCTCTTGAAACTAGTTTTTCCCATCTTCCCAATTTGACATTGTTTGCACATTGCCAATTTAGGTTTCTTCAAAATAGGAATACCTCTTACTCTTTTGTTCTTGCTTATGTTGACTAGGTTATCGAAATTATCTTTACACAATCTTTTATGTCATAACCAGCTTTCTTCTACTTGTGCAATAAAATATGAACTTTCAATGAGATCAAGATAGAATAGATTACCTATTATTTTCTTGCCAGTTCCAACTAGGTTTCCCTTGCCATCCAGGAGCTTGGCCTTACCATTCATGAATTCTACCTTGAAACCAATGTTATTTAGTTGTGCCATACTCAGTAGATTGTGCCTTAGTCCTTCAACCCAATAAGCATTATCACATTTGATTCCTTCCGTTAGAGAAATACAACCTTTACCTTTCACATAGAAAGGTTCATTATTCCCAAATCTAACACTCCCACCATCATAGTGCTCAAGATGTTCAAATTTTTTTTTATCACGATTCATGTGGTGAGAACAACCACTATCAATTATCTGAGTGTCATTTTTTCTAATATGAGATAAAAGTGTTGTCTTTTCATTTTCTTCATTATCTAACTCATCATTAATAGTAATGTAAACAGTTTCATCTTCATCTTCATCACTATCGAAATCTTTTGCAATATAACAAGATTTCTTACCTTTGTCCTTGTAGCTTTTGTGAATTTTTAAATCTTTCTTGCCTTTGTACTTGTTGAAATTTCTCTCATCTTTGTCTTCTTTGTTTTGGCGCTTAGCAACAATGTGGCCAACCTCGTCACATGAAAAGAAAATTAATGGTATTATTCCTTTGTACGGTCCTTTTCTTTTGGCAGCTCTCTTTTCGAGTAGTGCTTCAATTATTTCTAGATCTTCATCATTAGAATCATCATCACTATCATTGTCAATCTGTTTTCCTTTTGAGTTTCTATCCATCTTAACAAGGCTTAGTTTAGCTTTGAATGTAGACTCAAAAGTGCTAGGATTAGGAGAATAATTGTCAAAATTGTCCAACTCAAAAGTTTTTAGCCTTCCAACCAATGCATCTATAGTTATATCATTACTACACCTCATCTCTTGAATAGCTAAGACTCTAATTGCATAGATAGGAAGTAAAGTTCTCAATACCTTACTAACCATTGTTTTGTCTTCAATATTTCCACCACCAGCTCTGATGGCACTGACACTTTTCTTGATTATTTCACTGTATTTTATAATGTCTTCTCCTTCTTTCATTTTCATCTGATCAAATTTGCCTCTAAGACTCTCTTCTTTGGCTCTCTTTACATTGTCATCTCCTCCATGGATTTCATGCAGTTTCTTCCACATATCAGAAGTAGTAGGGAAGTCCTTGATTTCATCAAAATTTGAATAGCTGAGTGAAGAAGCTATAATCATCATTATGTTATGATTCTTCATGTCCACCATCTAATCCATAAACATAGGTCTAGGTGGTTCCACATACTTGTGATCCAAGAATTGCAAACCAGTATCTCCAATAGTAGATAGATGTAGCCTCATCAACTCTTGCCATGCAGGAAATTTTTCTTTGTTAAGCTTGGGGATCTCCCTTCTATAAGACATCTTTGATCTTTAGCTTAGGCCTTGAAACCTTCCCTAAAAGCACCAAATGCTTTGATACCAATTTTTGGAAATGAGTTGAGTAACTAATAGGGGAGGGATGAATCAGTTACCACAAAAATAAATCCAAGTCTCTTAGATGTCTTAATCAAACTTATCACTATGCTTGGTTGATAAAAGATATTTTGTTGTTACTAGGTTAACAAAGCAATCTTAAAATATTAAATGTGATTAACCTTTAGTGATTAAGTGAAGAAACATAAAGCATAAAGAAAATAACAGGTACACAGATGACACCAAGATTTAACGTGGAAACCCAATTTGGGAAAACCACCAATTGCAACTAGTTACTATTTTTTACTCTTTTGAAGTGAGCCCTGTTAGGAGCCAACCCTATTAAAGGTTACAAAACACACTGTTAGAGGATTTAATCATCCTGTTAGGAGTGGCCTTGTTAGAGGTCCTCAAACACTTCAATGTAGAAATGCCACCTTGTGAGAGGATTTATGAAATATTGTTAAGTTTACTCTGTTAAGAGACTAGATCACTACTACAATTGTTAGATAGTAATAATGAGTTGACCTAATTGAAAAAGAAACTGACTTTTCAGATTCAGATCTCTATTCTGGCTTTAACTAGATCCTCACTAATCAAAAATTCTTTTGTAACTCGGTCTAGATATTCCATCTTTAATCAGAATTCCTTCTTACTTCGTCTTCACTCTTCATATCAAAAACTCTACTTAATATTCAATCCAATCTTGACCTTGTATATATATGATAACCTTTTTCAAGTCGGCTTGAATACCCTTCCAAATAAACAATAAAACTTAAATCTGTCGACTACTATTAACCAATCAAACATAAATTGTAAACTGCTGTAATTCAGCTAACACTAAATGCATAACTCAGTTGACACTGTAATCCTTTGATGCCCGACCATTACTCAGCTGAAACTAAACTTACTGTATTTCCCGAGTGAACTCGGTTAATACTGCAAATCACTTGGCTAATACTGGAGTCTTCTTCAATGCTCGAGAGATCTCAACATACGCTAATTGTGCTCGGTTAGGTTTACACATTTTTGTAACATCAATGAAAATACACAATTGAATAATTGTATTTAACAGAATACTGATGTAATAGAATGAAACTAAGAGCATTTGGATTTAACAGTGTTAATTGTTTAGATCATTGTTAGGATAGAAAAAAATTTGTATTTGACTGTGTAGTATTTTTTTCCATCTATGTTTCAGATCATATTTCATGATGTATCAGTATGACAAGTTAATCAATCACTACAAGTTCATTATTTTCAACCACTACCTCAGCTTCTTCATCGCTTACATCCTCAATAGGTCTTCCATTATTTTGGGTAGTTTCAACTACTTCTAATCTAGCTATAATTTTTTCAACATATCCATTATGCCTGGATATTCTTCTCTCCTTCCGCGAACCATTTTTGTTCACCCTCTGCAATTATAGGCTAGATCTCAACTCTTCCACCCTACAACCAAATCAACTTAGGGCTTTGCAATAATCCAATTCAGCATTCAAATCCACAAGGAACATAACTTAGCTCTGATACTGCTTGGTGTAGCCATGATCAAAGGGACCTCAAAGAGATCAGTCAAATTATGCATCAAGAGTCAAACAAAAAAAAAACACAAGTAATTTGGAGAGAACAAGAAATATCTATATTCGTTCACTATGAAATTAATTACATTCAGTCGACAACATATATTCATTCATACATGCCAGGCACAACATAGCTTCTTGGTTACAATCTTCAGTCAGAGACCATAGATCCAACAATCAAGATTAGACGCTCTTATTCTCTAAGATCTTTCATCTAAAGATGTATTACATTACATATATAGGCATCACAACATGTAGGTTGGCCCAATAAATAGTTAACATGCCCCAAGAATAGGAAATGTGTTATAGCAAATAGGGCAGGTCCTAAATCATAAGGAACTTGATCCATAAATTGTGCAAGGACTAGGGAACCAAGATTTAGGTCCACGTGTGATCCCAAAACATATATGTATATTCCAACAAGCTTCTAAAGCTTTAGATTTCCATCATAAGATTGGAATTCACCAACGGGTCACAAACTCGCAACAACGCGCTACTCGAGAGAGAATCAATCGTAACTCGAGAAACAATGATCCAAAAATGATACGAACCTAGGAACATTATCTGAGATAGGAACCAAATATAATCTGATCACTTCATAATCTATCTCAAACATATGATGAATCGTCAACTTGATCTCTCAGACTAGAAAATGAGAAAAATACTAAACATAAATATTTTTGGTTGATGCAAGATTGCTCCAAACCCAAGATGCTCCTGCATCAAATATCATGTTTCTATTTTCACTCATTGTAGTCCTATAGAGGTGGGAATTTATTTTTCAAGTCAGGTGATGGTCCTATTTTGATGGTTGTGGTCTGGAGGGTCCAGTCTGGGGTCTTGGTTGAGCATAACCCATTTTTTTCTCCAAAGGTTTCCATTGATGCAGGGTCACTTGGTTTCTACCTATACTCATAGATGTCCTATTGAGTTGGACATTGCTTCTATAGGTTTTGTGGTGGTATTATTTTGATGTTCATAGTCATGGCTCAACTCCAATTTGGGGTCTCAATTTTTCTCTCAATTGTTGTTCCTTTAGAGTCTCCCATAGAGGTGAAGATTGTTTGACTGCCTCTATTTTTCCATTTAATGTCTCCTTTTGAGTTGTCTATTATTTATCTTTCAAGATCCTTACTATAGTCTTTTATTGACCTGGAGACATTTTGGGGTTTCTTAAAGATGTGGGTGTTAGCTCTCTTGGATCTTGCCCAAGAATTTTTTATGTAGTATTTGGGTTTGGTTTTTAGTCTGCCCCACTCTTGATGAGGGTTGTTTGTAGTGTTTAATTATGTGTTGTAGGTGGCTTTTTTGTCTTGTGTATTTTTAGTTTTTGATGCAGGAGCATCTTGGGATCTTAGCAATCTTGCATTAAAAAAAATATTTGTTTTCCTATTTGATCGGTCTAGTGTTTCTGTTAGTGGTCGATCTATGGTTATTCTTTTGTGTTATGGTCGCTAAAGTGTGTTTGTGGATTCATGGTGGACATTATCCTATGATTACACATCATTTGGATTCATCATCTGTGAGATTTTGTTGATTCTTTGCTTGACTATCCTATTCTTCATTTTCCCAGTTAATCATTATATTTTTTGATCATTTTCTGATCTTCCAATAGGAATCTTCGTACGCGATCATGTCAACTAATTGTTATGTTTGAGGCCAAATTTTTTGTATGATCGCATCTCTTAATTCTTAATTTGAGGTTGAACTTGAGGTTTGGGTCCCAAACTATTTGATGTAACACGTTATCTCAATTATCAGGAAATGTGATCTATCCTAGGCTAACCTGAGGTTGTGATTGCTTTATAATCTTATGGACTTATTCCAAAGGGGCAGGTGATCTTCATAAGATTATTTGGGTTTAGTTTGGCTAGGGTTCGTAAGGGTTTTCTAATCATTATAAGGTCTATATGCTTTGCATGTGCAACTGCATATTGCAGATCTATTGTAAATGATTTTCTGATAATAATAATAGAAGGTTGATCTCTCATTTCTATTCATTTTGGCTTATTTTTTTGTCTTGTTGTATTGGCTGCAAGGATTGCACTGATCTCCTTGAGGTTTCTTCATTCTTGACTGCATCAAGTGGTATTAGAGTAGGGTTTTGCAACCTAAGATTTTCTTGTGGGGTGGAGGTTGAAAGGATTTGACCTGCAACTGCTAAGGATTGTGAAAATGGCTAAGAGAAATGCTAGAGGTGGAGCTAGGAATGCAGATCCAACTTTTTCATATTTGTTGAGACAAAAATCTGCTAGATTGGAAGCAGTAGAGACTACTCAGAGAAGAGGAAAATATATAGAAGATTAAAGGGATGAAGAAGGAAATGAAAAAATATGGAACCAATAGTAGAATGAGAGAACAATGGGGCACAACTGGAGTTGAATCATGAAGAGGAGAGGTTCATTAGAGCCTTGACTATGGGAAGGAAAAAATCATTTTTATACAACCGTCGACACACTATGAAGAAAGGCAATGAGAGCAAGCCATAAATATTATCATCATCCACATGTTGTGTATACTTCAGATCTAAATGATTGACCTCCAATATATGCAATAAGAACTCTCCAAATAGGTTATCTAAGATACTCCAATGGCTCTGATACCACGTAAGAATTTGCAAATATAAATGAACCAAGGATCTAGAGGTCAAGGAATAGCACAAAAAGAAGAGAGATGATATGAACAAGAATAAATTGTATTCTCATTAATGATGCAATATAAAAATAGGAGATAGATACAATGTAGAAGTGTCTGATTATATAGGCAAGACAATATGAGACTATGATAAGAAGTTGATAAGTTATCACCTACAGTGGGTGGAATCACATGTCTACCAAAGGTGGGTCATCCTCCATTATGCAATAAAGTACATGTGCAACATGTGGAGGATGATAATGTGATACGTGCACTATAGGAGAATCTCACACATAAAGTGGAATGTGATAGCTATCACCACCTAAAGTGAAATTTCTCCTACACCATGTGTAAATATAGGTGCAAACTCCTAGGTGTCTAATATGCAAAATACTATGTATGGATTATCCTAAGTAAGCTAAAGTAAAGTTTTATTAAGAATATTTAATTACATCGACGATGTAAACTAACTTCAACAAACAAAAAACAATTTTATCTATTATAAGCTTATTTTGTTTCAATAGGTTAATGTGCTATAAGGACAAATCAATTTATTTCACTAATATTAACAAATTCGCTAACTATATAATCTACAACATCATGACTTCTAAAAGTTCTACTAATAATTTTCTTGACAAACTATTGATCATAATTTTAAGATTAATTTTCAAAAATAACATTTTTTTGTCATGTATGATTTGAAAAGATTTAATCATTTATTCTAGATAAATGCAAACATTACATGCATGTATTACTTGACAAATTTATCTATTGTTAGCTTAAGTGGCTTAAACAACTTTTTTTTATTCAATTATGATATGAGAATAAATCATTTTAATTGATTTTTTTATATATTATAATGATATATCCTTGAATAGAAATTCCCCACTAAGTGACTTTGACAAGGAAATACTTACAATCTAATATCTTTGTTTTAGTAATAAAGAGTATTATAAAGATATAATATGTGATTTTGACATAATTTAATATGATATAATATTTTTATAAATTATTTTATAATTTGATTGTGATATATAATATGTGATTTCTACACACATAATAGCACTATGTATAAGTTCGTATGAAAACCTAGTTTTGCATACCACGACCGATTTCCACAATTTCACTAGTTTGATCGTTATAATCGGCTCCACATTTTCACTAGTTTGATCTTCATAATTAGTCTCCACAATGCTGTCAAAATACAAAAAGAACAATGAAAACATGAATTATGTCAATTTGTATTTTCACAATCATTCTATTTTATGTAGAGAATAGTGAAAACTGATTTAATAGCTTAAAAACTTATTTTATCTCAATGAATTGAATTATTGTGTTATGGAAACATATTATTTTAATTGATTTTTAATATTATAATGACATACCGTTGAATAAAATTCCCCCAACAATGATAACATGAGTGGTGCAATCCCCACCTTTTAGGGTTTCATCACATCTCTATAATCTTTTCATTCTAGGGATTTGTCGTATCTTTACCCATTTTAGGGGGCTCTTGTCTCAAACGAAGAGTCAAGCGTTCTGATTTGGAAGTCCAAAAGCTATAATTTTTACATCTAAAAGTGGCTGAAAACGAATGGCCAAAGTTGACTAAACCTACTTTTACAATGTCGTTCAACTACTCATAACAAAATAAGCAAAAAGTCTCACTCCATGATTAATAAATTGTGGACGAAGAAAAAGAGTTCCATTTACACTATTTCCAAACCACCTAGCCAAAAACCCTAAAAGATTCAAGTAGTTTGTAAGCTATTTGCAGTATATTATAGAAGACATTCATATTATCATTATTACTACATCTTGTAGAAAGACATCTGAAATCTTAGCGTTGTGATAGCCATTGATATCATAGAGATAAGCATTGCCAAAATGACTAAAGATTCTGGAGTCTTAGAAGCTCTAAATGTGAAAGTTGTAGGGTGTGGTGATAGAACATTAGTTTTGTCACATGGCTTTGGTGGAGACCAATATGTATGGAACAAAATCTTGCCTTCCCTGTCAAAAAACTTTAAGATCATATTGTTTGACATGGTATTCTCTGGTAATGTGGATGCCAAGCACTTTGACTTTGAGAAATATACATCACTCTCTGCTTATGCAGCTGATCTTCTTACCATTCTGGAGGAGCTCAAAGTTGAAAAATGCTTGTATGTTGGTCACTCTGTCTCTGGCATGGTGGGCTGTATTGCTGCCATTCAAAGACCCCAACTGTTTGAGAAACTAGTCTTACTGTGTTCTTCTCCAAGGTAGTACTTAGCATTGGCACAACACTAGCTACTTTCACATGGTTTCTCTTGTGTTCGGTGTTTGTAATTAAAAATAGGTTGATAGTGTAATTGTTAGTATAGTAGAACTTTTGGACTTCGATTGTATAGTATTTTTAATTATATTTCATGATCTATCATAAAAAGGATTAGAACTTAAAAAATAGAATGAAAGAATAGTAATAGACTGGCATAGTCAAATAGAATCTAACGTAATAGTTCATAAAAGTATCAATACATCAAGTTATATTATCCATAATGATCTGTGTGCTTTGAAAAAAAAAATCAAAATAGTGCAAGTTTTAGAATTGCACAAATCTTTAACAAAGAATATTGATGTAATATAATGAAACAAAGAATCATGGATTTAACAGTGTTAATTGTTTAGATCATTGTTAGGATAGAAAAACTTTTGTATTTGACTGTGTAGTATTTTTTGCCATCTACATTTCAGATCATTGTTAGTATAGAAAAACTTTTGTATTGGACTGGGTAGTATTTTTTTGCCATCTAGGTCTCAGATCATATTTCATGATGTATCAGTATGACATGTTAATACGTTTCTAATCATATTTCAAGATGTATTAGTACGACATGTTAAAATCAGTTAAAAGAATGGAAGTATTATTACAAGTTAAAATCAGTTAAGAGAATGGAAGCATAATAATAGACTCACATAGCCAAATAAGTAAGGAGCCCAGGGGGTCACCAATGTAGCATAATAGTTCATAAAGATAACACACCAAATTCATTTCAAGTGCTTGTTATCCATGATCTGTGTGCTTTGAAAACCTTTTATCAATACAGTGCAAGTTGGTAATAAGAGTTTTTGGATCTAACAGTGTTAGTTTCTTTGTATCAATGTCGGGAGATCTATTATTAAGAGGAGTGTATCAACGTATTGGATCAACACTGTATTCAAACAAAATGGATTCAAAATGTTGTTCGATAGAGTGTTGATCTGATGTGTTGATTAATCACTGAGGGTTGATCTGAAATATTGATAAAAAAAAATAATAGAAAATCTTAGTGTCATCTTCAAAGATGGTAGAAATATGATATGTTATTAATATTTGCTGAGTGTGATCCTGAAACAGCTCTTCTAAAACTTGATATATTCACATTGCGTTTTAGATCTGTGTTTTTCTATGTTTCCTTGCTTGGAGAAGCCCCTCTAATGTTTGTTGGCTGAACTTACATTTTCTATTGCATTGAAACTAATATCATTGGTGTTTTATATAGGTATTTGAATGATGAATCTTACCAGGGAGGATTTGAACAAGGAGATATTGATGTCCTACTGAGCAGAATAAAATCTGATTATGTAGCATGGGTATCAAGCTTTGCTTCTCAGGTAGTGGGTGTAGATGACCCATCTCTAGTAAAGGAATACACTACAACAATAAAGAAGATGAAGCCTGAAATTGCACTTGCAGTTTCCAAGACCATCTTTGAGAGTGATCTGAGAAGCATACTATGTGAAGTGAAGAGCCCCTGCAGTATCATCCAAACAAGAAATGACATAGCTGTTCCAACAGCTGTACCATATTACATGCAAGGCAGCCTTGGAGGGGATATGAATACAGTGTATGTGCTTGATATAGATGGGCATCTGCCACAGTTAACTTCTCCTGAGATGTTAGTAAAGGTGTTTGTGCAGGTTTTTGGATGTTCAACTTAAAGCTATTCAATTTGGCTTTCTTAGCTATTTATCAGGTTGTTTATCTAGATATAAGAAACATGTATTTCCAAAACGAGGTACAATGCATCTGCTGATAATAATGGTAATTCAGCTTATATTTTTAGTTGTGTCTAGGCTATGTAAAAAACATTACATATTGTTTGTTTGTCTTTATGTATTATCACTAAACTAAAGCAATTTAATGACTAGTTTATGTTTTTATTGAACTTTGATGCCCATAAAAATTCTACTTGATGTTTGCAACTTTGATTGCCTCAAATGTTAGTTACAAAATAGTCCTCTAAATTTCAGGCCAGCGAATGGAAAGGTAAGTTAGTGCATTACATTATTTGCTTCACTTTCTTAATTTGTCCCACATGTAATAAAAAATTGGATAGTTTCATGTCTCATGGAAGCAAAAGGAACTCACAAGGAGCTTTATGAAGCAATAAGTTAGGACTTTGACTGTTTATTTCTGTTGAAGGGAACGTTGTTAAGTTAAAATGCTTGTAAATAACAAGGCAAATGTTACAGGTAAAATTGGATGGTTTCATCTCATGGAAGCAACAGGAAAACACACGCAAGGAACTTTATATGAAGCCATAAGATAGGACTTTGACAGTTTATTTTTGTTGAAGGGAACATTGTTTAGTTACAATGCTTGTAAATAACAAGGCAAATGTTGCAGAATTTGCTATTTGTTTTAAGTGTAATATTTTTTTAGTCAAATTAGTATATTTTTATTTGTTAGATGTCATTCAACTTATAATATATCTAATTCTAAGTCATTGTACTTTAATAGTCTAAACCCAACCTTCAAATTTATTATTTTCAATCTTAATTCAGAATACTAGGTTTAACTTTTTCAACTTGGTTCAAAACAGCTAAGGTCAATTGACATCTAGTTTCACAAATCTATATTTAAACAACCTCCCATGTCACTTCTAGGTACCTACAACCCTCAAAGTCAAGCATAGATATTCAAATTTACATGCTAGGCTGGTGTATACAAGAAGAATATCACAATTTATTTTTCTCATCGACAACATAGCAAACATATTATCATCATTTAATTGCTTTCTCATTACAAAAGCATGAGATCTTCATCAACATACCATAAAGATTGAAATAAGATTTACATATTTATTTGGCATTTCTTCGTACTTTTTCCAATTTTTAAATAAGCAAGGGGCTTGACTAAGATGCAAGGTAGGAAGCTAGTCAACATCTACTTCATAGTAAAGTAAGTTCCAACTGTGTCTCTAAGCACCATCATTTATAGATATCATATTTTCATCTAAGACAATTAGAAAGACTATAAGTGTAGGGATAAAGGTTTAGAACTACGAAGATAGGACCAATGCAACAAATATCAAGATCAAGGTCACGAGTGTGGTATTGCACTTCAATAGAGAAAATACAATCTAACATTTTTTGGAGTATAAGAGTTACAAATCTAAGAGTGAAAGTTATATTTGAATCATAGAGTATGTGGTGCCATAGGTCTTCCACATTTTGCATTAATAGCTTAGCATCCATATTTATCAATTTATTTAAATGCTTTAGTACTATTTCACAACTCAAATGCTTTATCTACCCTTGTTATGTCTTTATTGTTATATAAATCAATTGAAATGAATAGAAATTCAATCTTTTTTTGTTTTCATTTTGATGAAATCAAACATGATCTTATACCCCTTAGTTTCATTTCTAGGGTTTAATTTTCTATTTTATTGTCAAATTTGAATTTTTTAATTTCTCTTATTTAAAATAGAATATAAATCTCTTCTTGCCTTTTATTTTATAATTTTGAGTGTATGACAAGGTCTCAATCTCCTCTTTCCAATTAAAGAGGTATCCTAGATTGAATTCTACCATGGCTTCAAGTCTTTAATGAAGATATTGTAATCAAGAATTGCATGTTACTAATTAATAGGTAAGAATTCTTAGTCATTGTGATCATGTGTAAAAAATGGTTGAGACAGAGATGGATCTGATTGCACAGATTATTTCTTCAAATCTTTCTTCAATGGTAATCCTTCTACATTGATTAGTGTACCACAACCTATTTCTTAAAAATCCATATGGAATAGAAGCACGTAAGGGTACACAATTCTCATGCCAAGTTCATTGAATGGTAGGTAATACCCCTACCTCCCAAGCCTCTTGTTTCATTGGTCTAAGGGACTTACTTTGTTATGTCACTTTTCTCCTAGAGTTAACTTAGTATTTGTAGTAAAAATAATAGACTATGTATTAGAGTTTAGATCATCTACAAGATGTAGTGCTACTAAAATAATTGTGACTAACTAATATAAATTAACCAACATAAACTATATAAAATGTAACAATTTAATAAAAACTCTAAAGTAAATATCTAATATGATAAATTGAATAACACAACCACATAAATCAATCATATTATCACCAAACTTATATATTATATATTTGTGCTATCTTTTATCATCGAGGTTTTCCAATACTTTTGTCTTGAGCACTTGGAATATACCCATTCTCGCTCTAAGGATATTTTAGTGGTCTTGGCCCTCATAGTTATGACACATCTAAAAGAAAGGTTAATTCCTATTAAGAATCAACACAAATGTTTCCCATGTATCAAAACATAGCATGCTCCAAAGTAATTACTCTACATGCATACAACATGCTCCAGAGTAATTTTTCAACATGGACAAGAAACCTAGATAGGACAATCTCGAGTGTACATTGTACCCCAAGTTGGCCACATGCTATAATCCCCCTTCTCCAAGCCTATAGCTCACCAAGCCACCATCTTCTTCCTCGAGTGATTTTTATGCCCTTCCAAGTCTCGCATGAATGATTTATATTGTTGGGATAATAGAAAGGTGTGTACTAATAGGGGAGGCGTGAATCAATACCCTTAAACACTTTCAAAAAAATCTTTATAATCAAATGTTCTGTTATAACCGACTGAGTAAATTACATTCACCAAACATGTAATTTCACTGCTGAAATGTAAATGCATGTAATGTAAACAATGAACATACATCAAATTTAAGTACACATGACACTAGTATTTTGGTATCGCAGAAACCCCCATTTAGAAGGTAAAAACTGTAGTGGGGATGAGACCCACAAAACTTCACTACTGCAGTAAATAAAGTAGCATGCTAAAGCTTACAAAGATTGATCGCTTCTGGTGATCTTACCCTATTAGGAGTAACAATAAGATCAATTATATCTACCTCGTGTGAGGATTTAGCAACACAAATGTATGTGTGCACTCGGTTAGGAGATTTATACAAAGACGGTTAAGTCTACTCTATTAGGAGATTTTGGGATTGTTACAATCATCATAGAGTAACAAAGTTGTGTGATCTGAATAAATTACAATCTCTATATTATCAATACATATCCTTTAATTGCATATAAATCTATCACCTTACTGTGAATGATAATAGCTTATGTACTTCTCGGTAGCCTTGCCTCTGTTCTGAAAACTTAATGCTTCAATGTAGTCCTTGTCCTAAAACCATGTCTAATCTCTGATGTCCATAGTATGGCAGCTACTTGATTGACATACATTACAAAATGACATCGTAACATTACATATATCAAACTTATTGACCTAATTAGGGTTTTACAATATCTTACAAAACCTAAGATCAATGGTGTACAACATTTACCTTGATCATCTAAACATAGGAGATACAAATAATTAATGTTGTGAATCTGTAATTAATGTTCACCTTGATCATTGTAAATCATTATCTAGCTCAGAAAAAATTTGTTACCTAGATTGATGTGCCATTACAAAATTTTATATGACCAATGGTTCACTCGGTAAATATTGTCTCTCAGTTCATAGTGTTCTCTGTGTATCTCAATGCATATTGTGTGCTCGGTGTACACTGCTGCTTGGTAAAGTTTGTCTTCCTGGTGATCACTGCACTCAGTTAACTCTGCACGTGATTAGTGCACTTGGTTAACTCTGCACTTTGGTGATCATACCGACTAATCTGTCTGTGACTCTGTTACCGAATGGGTATTTGAATGCCTGAATACTAATGACAACCTTCAAAGTTCATTTGGAGTAACATATATAACCTTTTAAGAGAGTTTTCGAACCATCACACCTTTTCATAGGAGCTTCCTTTTAATAATCATTTTATGGATCATTATTCCTCTCCCTCTTGAAAGGGTTTGTATTTCTATTCTATATTAATCCATATTTTAGTAAAAGAGTTGAATAATATCCTTTATTTTTATCGCCATTTTAATTCTAAAGTAATATTTAATAACTTCATCTTCTTTTGGGAAAAATTCACATGACATAGTAAAATAATTTAATAGCATATTTTTTCATATAATATTAATTAATAATATCCCTTATTTTCATTTTTATCTCTTAACTACCTCTTATAGAATGCATTATAATTAAAAGTTACCATTTTTACTGCATATTATAGGTACATATTTTTGCAATCAAATTATTTAAACCGTATAGGTTCAACTAAACATATTATTTGTGCTTCTATAACACATATTATGGGTTAACCAACATTGGGGTTAAAGATGACATCACCCGCAAGTGGTTTGGAATGAACAATATCAATGATGACATTAATAAGCTCATTTATTATGATAAGATTAATCAAAAGGAGGGAACCATTCAAAGTAATGATGATTTTGAATGATACGAGAAAAATTTTATGTACTGGTTAAGTGAAGTGGTAGGTGGAGCACATGTTATCATAAATACTCATCTTTTAACACACGCTTTGTGGGTGTTTAAGATTGCTTTTGCGTTGAAGGCTTATCATTCTGAGATTTCTATGCCCATCTTGAGAAACTTTGATCTCAACCTCGTTGTGCACAAGTCTAGTAACGACATTCTAGAGCTTAATTTAATGAAGGAAGAAATGGGAGGGGATCTTAAGAGAGAGGAACCCTCAGAATGCAAATGAGTTCAGGAAAAAAAGGTTTGGAAGAAACTTAAGAATGGAGGGGTCTAGCAGCATCTTCAGCGCTTGCATGGCAACAATAAAGATATTACTATGGAGTTTTCTTTAGGCTAGGATAATGGGGTTGTGTACCTTGCGGGTAAGTCTTTTCCTCTTACTTTGGACCTAATTGCAGAGATAACAGGTCTTCCGCATGATGGCATGAATTACTTCAAAGATAGGAAAATTGGTAATAAGGTTTTTAAGGATTTCCCTACTACTGTTGAGAGAGGGCAATGTTAGTTAAGGGAAATTTTGATTTTTTCAATATCAATAATATTAATCTTATCTGGGTTCAGGCCTTAAGGGTAATCATGGAGTATTTTACCTTAGACAGAAGATTTCAAAGGGTTTACAACTTCCATTTTGTACTTGTTAATCATTTATGTCACAAAACTAGGGTTTCTTTCCCCTATTTCTTGTTGAGCTCCTTGAACCAAAGTATTATGGACAATATAATCAAGCCTAGCTCTCATGTCCTCCATGAAGGTCTAATTTTTCTTATCGCTGAGTATGCCAGAGACAAGTTCCTAGAGCTAGTGCCTAAGCAAGTTCGCAAGTAGAAGAGAAAGTGTGTGGAGACAAATTCTGGGAAGAAAGTGAGGCCCTCGCCTAGTAAGAAAACTAGAAAGGCTAATCCTAGGAAGAAAGAGGCCCCCCTATCTATCTTAGACAAGGTGGAGGGAATGAACTCTGATGATGACAAGGATGATGATACCTTTGAGGAGGAAATATTGTATAAAGATGAGCTTAATAACAAGGATATTCTTGAGAAGGATGATACCCTCATGTCAGAGAATGAAGAGGAGTCTGATAAGGATTTATAGGATAATATCCCTCCTTTTCTGAAAGGAACTGGAGATAATTTCTCTGAGGTTATCAAAGATAGGGCTAGAGATTAAATTGTTAAAGACACCTAGCAGGAGACTTCTGAGGATGCTATAAATCTGCACAATGTTCTGGATCATCTCTAGATGAAGGACAATAATACCCAAGAGGGGAGTGGTGAAGATAATGTTAAGGTAAATCCTAAAGATGAGAACATTGATAGGAAGACTAAAGATGGGAATGATGTTGGTGATGGGGATACTGGTGAGATGGGCATGGAGACCAATGCTGATAATGAAAAGGGTACTACTCCTTTGGAGTTTCTTTCCAAAACTTTTGACTCAACTATTAATTGGGAGGATGAAGATCATCGTAACACTCCCTATGAGAACCTAACAATTGAGGGTAACACTAAGATGGTAAAGAGTACTGAGAACTAGAAAAAAGGTAAGGCTACATCTCTTGAGGAATGAGACTTCAACACAAAAAGAGACACCAACATGAGCAGCTTGAATGCGGCTAGAAGAAGAGCTATCCTAGCCTTCAACCTGGATAAATGGGCATTTCATGAAATCCAAGATCTGAGTATTAAGTAAAAAGCCCTAGATGATAGGAATGAGGTGCTCGAAGAGGTGGTGGATAAAATGAGGAACGATGCTTCTATGTATAATTGTAAAGGTAAAAATGTTTTTATTGAGGATTTTGAGAGTTCTAGTTTGCTTAATGAGAAGATTACTAGCATCATAGATGAGAGGCTCACCCCCATCCTCAACAGAGCTATTAGAAATGAGAAAATGCTCAAGAATATTTTGACCCTCAGCAATGAGGGCATGAAAGCTAATGCCACTAACCTTAATGCGATGTATGCTCTACTGGAAGGAATATGCATGGATAAAAATGTCATCACCATTGATGATGATGTTAAGAAGGATGAGCAAATTTATGGCCCTGGCTCTAGAACCAGAGCAAGCACAAAGAATAAAATGGCTTCTCATCCTAAAGATCTTATGAGCCTTAAGGAATCTATCTAGAAGATTGAGGCCCTTCTGGTGGACTCTAAGGATTTCCTCAAAAGGCTAGACTGATTTGTGTTGCTGGGCACTTTTTTGTTTATGTTTGCTGGATAGTGTGTTGACTATTTTTTTCTCTTTTTGAGGATGGTGTTGTAATTTTAATATCTTAGGGTTTTCCCTATTTTGGTTCTATCATTTCCTTAAGGCATTCGTTGTCTTTTCGATGATTTTAATGTTCTTTCTTGCTTCTAGATTGTAAAGGGTTTCGAGGTCCCCTTCAAAACCTGTTGTTACCTCAATCAAAAACATTCATATCTAATTTAATTTTTTTATTTATTGTTAATTTTTAAAAAAACCTAATTCATAGAATGAGGAGAACGAGTTGAAGTGGAAGTGTGGGCCTTCTTTACTTACACACTATTGTATATATAAAATAAATTATTATTAATATACATTGGGTAAACCCTTTAGTGAAATGGTGGAGCTTCTTTCCTATAGTACTAACAACCAAGGTTCAAACCTGGTGGGCTTATTCCCTACTATGTCAACAATTGAGGGCCCCCCTTAGATCTTGTACCTTGATTTACCTATGGGATGTGGAGTGGAGCATTTTTTATTTTTTATAGGGGCACATAAATAAGTTGTGAATGGGAGTTACACGTGTTGGTGTGTGTTTTGACACATCCTAGAGTATCTTTGTTTGGAGATGAGATGGATGCCACTTTTTAGGTGGTTTTAATCCTTTTTTTGTAATACCATTCAAAAGTTTTATGTATTGTATCTCTTATATATTGGGTGTGTAAGATAGAGATTGTGTGTAAGAGTCTCATAGTTGTTGAGCTACCTCTAGATCTGTGTTGGTGATACTCTTATTAGAATTTTTCTCTGCAATTATCTTGTAATATGTTTTTGATTTATGAACAATATATTGGGTGGATTTTGCAATGTAGGGTTTTTCTCCTAAAGTGTTTTCCCCATGTAAATAACAATGTTGTGGTATGCATGATATTTATGTTTATTTTTTTCAACATTTTGTAACTATTGTAAAGATTTGAGAAATTTTTTGCATAATCCTCCTCTCAATATTAGTGTAGGAAGTGTTAGATTATTGAGATGTTGTTCAGATTGTGCATATATGTGTTGGCATTAATATTTTTTCATTAATGTCAATATATTCCTACTGTTAGTGACAGTATTCCTGGTATGTTCAGTCAGATGATTTGATTAGTGTAACTACTACATTGAGGATCTAATGTTGTGATCGTATAGTTGTATTCAGGGAAGTTTGTAATTGATTATATTCAAGTGGAAGAGGTATAGATGATGATTTGAGAGAGTTTTGATGGTTTGATCAAGATAGATATTTTGGCTGTTCAGTTTGTGATAGTATCCAGTATTTGGATCGGTGTGGATCGGTTTGGAAATATTCTCAAGGTTATTAACCTGGTCGTGAGTTAAGGACATGGATGTGTGTCCTCGCTCGAGTGGTTCATGATTTGGATGCTGACAAACTATTTTTATTTTATGATAGTAATTTATGATTAGTGTTCCTAATGAACATATCAGAGATGTGAATGAATTATATGACTCGGTTATTGCTAATGATGTCTTGGTATTTTACTTTTGTTTCTCATGTATCTTGATCATGTTCTATTTTTGTTTCTAGATCACATTGGATTATGTGATTGAGTTTGAATTTTTTTCTTGTGGCATGTTAATGTTCTTGGTCAACTTGGTGATGTAGCATTTTGTGAAGGTTGTTGCATGATCTATGAATCTGGAGGATGTTTGAGGATGTTGTTATGGATCATTGTTATGTCATAGCCAACATTCAATGGATCGCATTAAGTGTTGAGATGTAATAAATTAACTTTTTTAATTAGGTCCCTGTCGTACCTAGTTGACATAAATTGATGTAATGTGTATATATATGTAATCATTTGTGATTGTGAAAGTATGAGAGAGTGGTAGGTGTTGAAGTGAAGAGGTATGAGTGGAATCTGCAATTGAGGCAGAGATTTGTTGCACTTAATTGGAACTAATTTGGCATATAAAATATGTTGTTTTTCAGTTCATGGGTTTGGAGAGTGTCCTCTATGATTTTTAATCAGAGATTGTTGTAAGAAAGTGAGCCTTCCTTGGGATTAAGATCCTTATTATATTTGAGCAGAGAGCTTTAGACAGTGTGCCTGAATGCAGGTGTATTCCCCTTTGTAATACTCCTAATAGGGTATTGTGTTTATAATATAGTACATTCATCTTATGGGTTCCATCCCCACCATGGTTTTCCCTTAACCGGGTTTCCATATCAAAAATATTGGTGTTATGTTTTGTTTACTGTGTTGAGATCTTGTTTACATGTTTATCATTCAAATATGAGATTAAAGTTTTTAACTTGGTTTAAGGTTGATGATATTGTGACATAATTGATTCACTCCACCCCCCTCGGTTATGTGTTCTATCCTAAGGTCTAAAAATTGGTATCAGAGCTAGTGTCCTCTTTGGGAAGCTTGACCGCTTGTGGAGATCCAGGATGTCGACCTTTAAGAAGGATAGTCCAAGATTTGAAGGAACAAATTGATGGCATGTAACTGATTGAATGTTTGAATATTTTAAGTTGATGATCATGCAAGGCATTAAATTAGTTAATGTATTATATTGTCATTGATGTCAACTTGATATAATCTGTATGGTCATGGAAATACTTCCAAAGACTTCAAAGAACCGATGAATCTAAGGCTATACTATCATTAATGCATATAAGTCAAGTATTAACTAAGTGACTATATACACTGATGGAGTGCACACCGATGGTTAGAGTAAAAGAGCAGAGTCACAGTGTTACCTGACGAGCTAATGCACAACATTACTAATGAGAAAAGTTACAGTGTTGCCCGACGAGCAAAACACAGAGTAACCTGACGAAAACAATTTCAGCGTTGCCCAATGGAAAAGACAAGGATGGAGATCTCGATGACAACTGAAGTCACACCGATGGATCAGTCAATTATCATCGATGACTAATTGAAGTGTTGACCAACAGAATAGAGAGTTTAGAAATGAAAAAATTCTTAGCTATCAAGAGCTATAAATAGACTTAACAGATACTTATCATTGTTTTAATCATCCAGATAAAGCCAGAGATAAGTAATTGATTTAAAGCTGATTTTTCCAGTTAGCAAGAAGATCTCTTTGAGATAAAATGAGAGTTTGCTTTAAATCTATTGGCAAGAATTGTGGATCAACCCAAGAATCAAGAAAGCCAAGAAAATATAAAACATGTCTATATAAGAGACAAACCCAATTCATTACGAATTGTGTGGGAGAGGTGAACAAGAGAAGAGGAAAGATGCTAAAGAAAATCTGAAGGAGAAGAAATTCTTCATTCAGTCCTAATGAACAAGCTAGAAGAAAGAGCTAGATTCTACAGACACCGACGAACAGTGAGACAGCATCACAGAGTAGAATAGTGTGGAGCAAAGGTATAGAATTGATTATATTGATCAGAGAGGTAATGGACTTACAATAGATCTAAAAATCTATAATTAAGTTGTATGTATGAAGAGATCATTAGTGTTTCAATCTAACCATTGAAGCATCAAGTCTCTTAACCAAGAAGAACTTAAAAGTCTTTTAAAATTGAGATACATCCCAAGGAGTATCAAAAATTTTGATCATAAAAGTAGCATTGGATATGCTCGATACCTAATGATAGGCCAAGTGAGTGTTTGATCAAGGATGGTAGCATTAGATGCCAGATACTAGGTGACAAACTATATTTTAAATCCTCTAACAAGGTCACACCTAACAGCGTGTTTGTAACCTTTAACAGGGTTGGCTCCTAACAAAGCTCACTTTAGAAGAGTGAAAATTTGGGGTACTGATCCTAGTGGTTTTTCCCTTAACAAGGTTTCCACGTTAAAAATCCATGTGTTATGTGTTTATGTTTCATTACTTTACTATTTTACATTTCACATATGCAATTCTAGATTTATCGATGTACTCTGCATATTTACTGTGTTTCGATAAATAGTTAACTGCTTATTGGTAATCATACTAAAGAGAGATTTACAAAGAAATCTGACAAGTAGAAAATTGATATAAGTATTTCAAGGCATACATCTTGTAGGACAGAAGATAACTAGAGAAATAATTTGTGGTTATAAGTTTTAAGGGTTGATTTAAGGATTAATTTTTGAGGCCACTGAATCACCCCCCCTACTCTCATTTATTACTAACAATTGGTATCAAAGCTTGTGTCCTTAGAAGAAATGTTTCAAAACCTAAGCTAAAGATCACAAGATGAATAGACAAGATGTGCCCAAGCTGAACAAAGATAATTTTGCTTCATGGCAAAGCAGAATAAGAATCCACTTATCAGGTATTGGAAATGATGTTACTCAATACTTAGATATTGAATATGTGTTTCCCATAGGAGCACCAACAGTTGAACAAATGAGAGAGAAGAATGAGCACAATTACATGATGATAGAGCTTGCTTCCTCACTCTCCAATGCTGAATTTGAAGATGTCAGAACCTGCAAGACTGCAAAGGAGATGTGGGACAAATTGATGCTTTTGAGAGCCAAGGAAGAAATCCTTAGAGGAAATTTTGATGATCTCAAAATGAAATAAGGTGAAAAAATCACTCAGTACAGCACAAGAATCAAATAGGTAGTCAATGCTATTCGAGGAGTTGGAGGTGTACTAGAAGAAGATACAGTGGTAACTAAAATTCTAAGAACCTTACTGCCTACTTATGTTATTAGAGTATCTGCCATTCAAGAAATGAGAGCAGTAGAAAATAGAAATGTTACTCTAGATAGTTTGATTGGAAGACTGATTTCATTTGAGATGAATAATTTTGATAATAGTGTCTTACCAAACATAGAGTTTGCATTCAAAAATTCTATGAGAATAAGTAAATCAAGATAGTGATAGTGAAAGTGAAGAAGAAGATCTCTTGATGAAATTGATTTCTTATGGCTAGAAGAATGCAGAGAGGCAAAGGTAAATTACCACTTGTTTCTTTTAATTGTAAAGAGATTGGACACTTTGCTGCAAGATGTCCTAATAGAAGAAAAGATGACAGAAGTAATGATAGATCATTTGAAAAGAAGTCTGATAGAGGTGATTACAGAAGCTACCGACAATCAAAAATAAGAGATTCTCGAGACTACAAGGACAAAGGAAAGAAGATTAGTTACCTAGAAAAATACAAAGATGATGATACTAACACCAAATCTGATGAAGACATCGAGATGGTGTTTGTGGTAGTAAAGGATGATTCAGATGATGATGAAGAAAGGTACGAAGAAACTGCATTCATATCTAAAGTTAGTAAAAATGATGTCTAGATCATAGATAGTGGCTGCACTCACCATATGACCAGTGATAAGCAAAAGTCTGAGACTTTTGAATACTATAAAGGTGGGTCAGTAAGAATGGGTAATGACACACCTTGTCCAATTGAAGGTAGAGGAACCATAATATTGAATAACCAGATAAAATGTGAAAATTCTTATTGGGTAAATAGATCAAAATATAATCTACTGAGTGTTTCTCAGTTGAATAATTTAGGTCACAAAGTAGCATTTGAAAATAAGAAGGCAAAGATCTTCAATAAATCAAGAAATCTGGTTGGTACCGGTGAGTAGACAAAAGGTGTCTTATTCTATCTAAATGATACTGACACCACTTGTTTGATTTCTACAAATGAAGACATATGGTTGTGGCACAAAATATTGTGTCATGTGAACTTTGACAACATGATAAAGATTAGCAAAAAGAGAAATTTTAGAGGCTTATCAATGATGACCAAGCCCGACAACATCATGTGTAATAATTGTAAAAAAGGTAAGATGACAAAGTCTAGTTTCAAAATAAAAACCCATACATCTGATGCCATTTTAGAATTAGTCTATACTGATTTATGTGGACCTATGAGGACAAAGATTTATTATGGAGATAGATATTTAATTCTCTTTGTTGATGATTACTCTAGAATAATGACAGTCATGTTTCTACAAGATAAATTAGAAGCATTTAATATGTTTAAATGGTATAAGGCAATGGTTGAGAAACAAAGTGGTAAAGAATTAAAATTCTTAAGGTTAGATAGAGGAGGGGAATTTATTTCAGATGAATTCATTAACTTTTGTAATGAGCGTGGAATCAGAAGACAGGTCTCTGCACCAAGGACACCACAGCAAAATGGAATTGTTGAAAGAAGAAACAGATCCATAGTTGATTGTGCAAGGACACTAATGATAGAGAAAGGCATCACCCAAATATTCTAGAGAGGAGTTGTCAGTACTCTTGTTTACACATTAAACAGAGTACAATTGAAAAAAGACACCTTATGAGTTATGGCATGGATACACACCCAATGTGAGTTATTTCAAAAAATTTCATAGTCAATGTTATATCTTAAAAGATGATAAAAATGGAAAACTTGACTCCAAGAGTGATGAAGGAATTTTTCTAGGCTATTACACCAAGAGAAAGGCTTATAAATGTCTCAACAAAGCCTCTAAAAAAATTGTTGAAAGTGCAAATGTAAATATTGATGAATTTGCAGAGAAGATTAAAAAGGAAAGCAATAAAGACCCAGAGGACTACAATAGGTTTTCTTACAATGAGGAACCTGACACTCTACCTGACCAACAATGTAGAGCTCCTGAGCAACAGATCATTGCACCCGAGCATCAGGCTGCAAATACCAACAATCAGAATATTGCTCAAGATGATGCACAAAGTGATGGAGAACAAAATGATGATCAAGATGATAGACAAAGAGTTGAACCTGTACTTGCAAGATATGTCAGAAAGAATCATCCACAGAACCAGATCATAGGAGATAAAAAGGCTGGTATGAGAACTAGAAGTAAATCTCTAAATACAAGATGTCTTATTTGTGATTACAAGCCCAAATCTGTCAATGTTGCACTAGATAATGATGAATACATAAGTGTTATGAATGAGGAGAATGAGTAGATAGAGAAAAACAAGACATTAACACTTGTACCAGGACTAGATGACAAGAATGTCATCGGTACAAAGTGGATATTCAGGAATAAGCTGAATGAGAATGGAGAAGTCACCAGAAATAAAGAAAGACTAGTATGCAAGGGGTATGCACAAGAAGAAGGAATTGACTATGGAGAGACCTTTGCACCCATTGCTAGGGTAGAAGGAGTAAGAATATTACTTTCTTATGTTGCATATAAAGGATTCAAGGTATATCAAATGGATATCAATTCTGCATTCCTAAATGGAATACTTGAAGAAGAGGTATACATTGAATAACCAAAAGGGTTAGTTGATCTAGAAAAGAGGGAAATGGTATGTAGACTACACAAAGCCCTATATGAATTGAAACAAGCACCCTGAGCCTGGTATGAAAGACTTCATTCCTATCTTATAAGTATTGGATTTGTAAGGACTAGTAAAAATAGTAACATTTATTTGAAGGAAGATACTGATGCTAACATTTTGATTGCTGAGATATTTGTTGATGACATCATATTTGGAGGCAATGATATGCTATGCAAATCATTTGCAAATGAAATGAGAAAAGAGTTTGAGATGTCTATGTTTGGAGAGATCAAGTTCTTTCTTGGTTTACAAATCATGCAACAAGATGCAGGCATTTTTATTACACAATCCAAATACATCAAAGAAGTACTAAAAATATTCAAGGTTGAAGAGTCCAAACCAGTTAGAACACCGATGGCAACTGGATGAAAAATGACAAAGGAGGACAAGTCATCAGAGGTAAATCAAACTTTGTACAGATCAATGATTGGTAAACTCATATATATTGTACATACTAGACCAGATATTGCACATGCAGAAGGAATAGTTGCAAGATTTTCTGCTAATCCTAGAGAATCACATATGACTTCTGTGAAAATAATCCTAAGATATCTGAAGAATACCGATGAATATGGCTTATGGTAAAGTAGAGAAGGCAAATTTTGACAAAAGGTCTTTACTAACGTTGATTGGGCTGGAAATATTGATGACCGGAAGAGCACAACTAGAGGAGCATTCTTTATGGGTGACAGACTTGTCACATGGACCAGCAAGAAGAAAGGATGCATCTCTTAGTCTACTGCAGAAGCAAATTATGTTGTTGCTTCTGCAAATTGCTCAAATATTGCATGGATCAAATAGTTACTAGAAGGTATGCATATGAAAAATTTAGAACAAGTAATTATCTATTGTGATAATACAAGTGCAATAAACATTTCCAAAAATCTAGTCATGCATGCTAAAACAAAGCATATTTCCATCAAGTATCATTATTTGAGAGAACAAGTTCAAGCAAAGGAGGTGATACTTGAGTATGTGCAATCAAAGGAACAATTGGCCGATATCTTCACCAAGCCACTTCCCAAGGATGCATTTGAGTACTTGAGAAAGAGACTAGGGGTCAGACCCTTATCTACTGGTCAATAAGATGACTAGAAGGCTGCATCAGCCTACATATTATCAGAATATCATTCATGTTGATGCCAACAGAGAGATGGATTTCAAGACAAATCTATACGTAGCAAGGTAATTATCTACTCCGACCACTAGAGTTATTACCGATGGAATGGGAAATTCAAGGAATATATTATCGATATAAAGGATCTGTTTGGCATCACTGTCAAAAACTTGTTTGAAAAGATGTTTGTTTGGCATTGCTGTCAAAGGGAGAGAGATATGTCATTATCATAATGATAAAGGGAAAGATTATATCTATTATCATCTCAGGGAGAGATCATATCCATCAAAATATCCAAAGGGAAAGATGTAACAAGAAAGGGAGAGTACACACAAAGAGAAAAGAATTGTTGACAAGAGACATCACAAGAAAGGAGAACAGTCAAAGGGAGAGAATTTGACACAGAAGGAGAACACATACATCAAAGAAAGAAATATTCTACATCTATCCAGTGAAGGGATTATAGACAGAAAGAAAGATGCAATAATCAAATCAAAGCTCTTTGAGCTTACCGATAGCTAGACATTTGTAATAGTTACATTAGGAAAGCTTGATGAAACTGTATATTTCATATTGTATTGGTAATAGTATAGTATGATAATGTAGTATGTTGCCATCAATGCCAATGGGAGAGATTGATGACATGTAATTGATTGAATGTTTGAAGATGTTAAGTTGATGATCATGCAAAGCATTAAATTAGTTAATGTAAAGTATTGTCATTGATGTTAACTTGATATAATATGTATGGTCATGGAAATACTGCCAAAGACTTCAAAGAACTGATGAATCAAAGGCTATGCTATCAGTAATGCATATAAGTCAAGTATTCACTAAGTGACTCTATACACCGACGGAGTGCATGCCAATGGTTAGAGTAAAATAGTAGATTCACAGTGTTACCCGATGAGCTAATGCACAACATTACAGACAAGAAAAGTTACAGTATTGCCCGACGAGAAAAACATAGAGTAACCCAATGAAAAAAAATTTAGTGTTGCCCGACAGAAAAGACAAGGATGAAGATCCTGATGAAAACTGAAGTCACACCGACGGTTCAGTCAGTTATCATCGATGACTAATTGAAGTGTTGACCGACAGAATAGAGAGTTCAAAAATGACAAAATGCTTAGCTGTCAAGAGCTATAAACAGACTTAACAGATAATTATCATTGTTTTAATCATCTAGATAAATCTAGAGATAAGTAATTGATTTAAAGCTGATTTGTCCAGTTGGAAAGAAGATCTCTTTGAGATAAAATAGGAGTTTGCTTTAAATCTATTGGTGAGAATTGTGGATCACGCCAAGAATCAAGAAATCCAACAAAAGACAAAACATGTCTATATAAGCTACAAACCCAATTCATTACTAATTGTGTGGGAGAGGTGAACAAGAGAAGATGAAAGATGCTAAAAAAAATCTGAATGAGAAGAAAGTCTTTATTCAGTCCTGATCAACAAGCTAGAAGAAAGATCTAGATTATAGAGACACCGACGAACAGTGAGACAACATCACAGAGCAGAACAATGTGGACCAAAGGTATAGAATTGATTATATTGATTAGAGAGGTAATAGACTTACAATAGATCTGAAAATCTATAATTAAGTTGTATGTATGAATAGATCATTAGTGTTTCAGGCTAACCATTGAAGCATCAAGTCTCTTAACCGAGTAGTACTTAAAAGTCTTTTACAATTGAGATACATCCTAAGGAATATCAAAAAATTTAATGATAAAATTAGCATTGGATATGCCCAAAACCTATTGATAGGCCAAGTGAGTGTTTAATCAAGGATGGTAGCATTAGATGCCAGATACTAGGTGACAAACTATCTTTTAAATCCTCTAACAAGGTCACACCTAATAGTGTGTTTGTAACCTTTAACAAGGTTGGCTCCTAACAGAGCTCACTTCAGAAGAGTGAAAATTTGGGGTACCAGTCCCAGTGGTTTTTCCCTTAACAAGGTTTCCATGTTAAAAATCCATGTGTTATGTGCTTGTGTTTCATTACTTTACTATTTTACATTTCACGTATGCAATTCTGAATTTATCAGTATACTCTGCATATTTACTGTGTTTCGGTAAATAGTTAACTGCTTATCGATAATCATATTGAAGAGAGATTTACAAAGAAATCCAACAAGTAGAAAATTGATATAGGTATTTCAAGGAATACATCTTGTAGGACAGAAGATAACTAGAGACATATTTTGTGGTTATAATTTTTAAGGGTTTTTTTAAGGATTAATTTTTGAGGCCACTGATTCACCCCCCCCCCCCTCTCTCAGTTATTACTAACACAAATTATACTATATCGAAGGACTATATGATTATACATTTGAGGTGTCTCATTGAGGAACATTGGGTTGTTACAAAGAAAGATTACAAACCTCATGTTGATCTATCCATTGCAACTACTAATGAGAAGAAATAATTTGACATTAATATGAGAGAAAAAAAAACCTTAAAGATTGTCTTATCATATTTTAAGTATACAAACATTATAGGACTAGAGACTACACATGAAGTATGGAAAAAGTTAGAGACATTATATGAAGGAGATCTTTTTGTAAAGTAAGAAAAGCTACAAATTCTAAAAGGAAAATACGAGTCATTGAGGATGAGTGAAGATGAGAACATCACTTCCAATGTGAATAAGGTGACCAAATTTTTTTGTGGAATCAGATGCATTGGTGCAACATTGGATGAAATGAGAATATTTCCAAGATCTTGAGATCCTTACCTCCTTACAATCATAAAGTTGTTTGTATTGAAGAAATCAGAACTGTGACTATTGTGACAAGAGATACATTAATTGGTAAGTTAACTGCTTTTGAAATGAGTCAATTTGGAGATAGATTTCCTAAAGTTGAATATGAATTTAAAACCACTATTTCAAAGTATAAGCAAAGATATAACCCTAGAGAAATTTCATCTAAGCTTGGTATGTATGCTAAGGAATGGGAAAAATTTGAGAAAGAAGAAAGAGAGATTGAAGATCTTGAAGCCCTATTTGCGATGAAATTACCTAAGAGATTTGGTAAGTATGAAGGAAAGTTACATTTGAAATGTTTTGCATGTAATAAGATTGGTCACAATTCCTCTAAATGTCCTAACAAAGAGCCTAAGTACAAGCATAAGAAGTTTAGATCTAAAAATTAGAAGTGTTTCTATGGTGTTGATGAATAACAGATGATGAATCTGAGAAGAGCAAAGATGAGATTGTGTTCATTTCTATCAAAGATGAGAATCTTAATGAAGAGAGATACTTGGTTTCACATGTGGATAAGAGAGAAAACTGGGTTATTTATAGTGGATGTTTACATCACATGACCTAAGACGAAATAAAATTTGTGAAGTTTTAAGACTTTGATTGTGGAGTTGTTAGATTTGGTAAAAATGCTTCATGTTTGATCAAAGGAAGAGGTTTGATTACACTTAATGGTAAGAATAATATTGATGATGTTTTATATCTTGTAGGTTTAAGGCATAATATTTTGAGTGTTGGGTAGTTTATTGATAAGGGTTATCAGTATGAATTCAAGAATGGAATGTGTAGAATCATTGGAAGCTCTCGAATTGAGATTGCATCAAGTACAAAGACCAGATGTAATGTATTTCACTTGAAATTGTATAGTCAAAAAATGGAAGCACTTCCATGATAGAATGGTTTAGCCTTCCAGGTAAGTGGTTTGGGGTCATTTCAAGCACCTTTAATGGGTTCCTAACTTTGATCTGGCTTTATCCCCCTATTCTGCCCCATTTCCACTCTTTCCAGCCTATTTTTGGGAATCTAGACTGAGAAACTGGGACTTTGGCCTCAGGGTCAAGGTAGACCTTTTTAAATCAAGGTTGACCTCAACCTTGACCTAGGTCACAATCAACCTTTTTCAGGTCCAAGGACCAAATTCTAGGATCTCAAGGTTTCCGGATGTCGGTCTTTGGAAAAAGTTAATTCCCGCTTTCAGGTCGGTTGTTTCAGACTTCATGACAACAAATCCTAAATTATATTTAACATAGGTACTCTTTTAGGGGAATGGGTCCAATTAGAATTTAATTCTCCTATGTTGGCCTCTCTAGAATATTGTGCCCTAATTTCATATAAAAGGAATCTTTCTCCTCCCATTTTCTCTAAGACTCTCTAAGCATCAAGAAGCAAAAGCATAATCAAGAATCACAAAACTTTCAAGACTTGAAGAGTTAATCCCAAAGGTGAAGAAGCAAGATTTTAAGCAAGCCAAGTAGCCATTGAAGCATTCATCCATTCTCAAGCATCCATTTTCATCAAGGAGATCCATTGGTGGCCATTGAAGGATTCAAGCTCTATGGAGCCCTCTTGTTGAAGATTTCTCCATCTACATTCCTCCAAGCCTCTTCCAATTCAAGAACCCATTCAAGATTGGTGTTTAAGATCTACAAGAAACTAATTTTAGACATCCTACATTTTCCATTCTACATTCTATATTAATTTGGTGCATCCATACTTGTGGATTCAAGGATTTGAATCCTCCACAAGGACTTTTATAAGAGCAAGGTGAATTGTTTCATTTACTTTGTTTATTTCTGCAATTTCAATTATATATATTTGAGGTTAATTCCAAAACTAGGGTTTGACTAAGGAAAACCCCTCCCCTAACAAAAAAACCCCTTTTTCTTGTAGGTATGGGTTCAGAATAGTAGATCAGGACGAAGATTTGGATACCCTTCTCGGCAAACTTCCGGGATCCAAAAATATAATTTTAGTCTAAGACATTTTAGGTCGATTGTGACGTAGGGCGCAATTGGAAATTCTAGAAAATGGTGACATTTACTTGAGGGTTTGAATCAGAACTGTCTCAGAATGGAAAAATATTTCTGGGTTTTGTCTGTCTCTGCGTTTCCATTCCAGATTTGGTCTCAAAATTTCCAGAAACTTGACACAAGCTTCAGAAAATAGCATTCTTTGGATCTACAATATTTCAAGGTTAGTGTGTTTCTCCCATTCAATTCAATTAAGGTTTTCAATCCATTCAAATCTAAAATACATTTCAAACTAATTAATCAAACCTAGGTACTTAAGATCTTCCTTCCTTATCCTTTTTTCCAAATGATTGATTCATTTATGCATTGATCCTTCCTTTTGGGTTAATCACCTTGGATGTTTCATTTACATATCTAAGGATAGAAGGAGAGAATTTTATTTACCCCCATAACATATTTAAATGTAAGGGATTTTATGTTAAATGAACACACCACCAAAAACCCCACCATTTTATCCTTTACATTTTGGTGAACCCGCGATAGACAACTCTTTCTTTTTGGTGTTAGATTTACATCTTTTATGTTAGATCTTGCATGCATATTATATTTATTTTATGTTCTTGCATTTCCTTTCAAAACTTAAAATCAAACTCTTTGTTTTCTAAATTAGTTCATTTGAATTGCATTGTTGTATAAGCTTTACCACTTCAAGTCCTACTTATAGTATCCCGGTTAGAAGAAGTCGTAGACTCATGGGTTCCTTTGATCCTGAATCTTCCTCTCCTTTTCATAGGATCCTGGATGACAACTTGAATACTCATGATTCAAATCCTTCTATGGAGAATAACTCTTCTCACTCATCTCATGATGAGGATGATACTTTAAGAGTTCCTCCTGAACAAGTGCAAACACTTTGAACCGAACTTGATAAAATGGGAAATTGGCTTATTCAAGAAAACCATAATCAAGATTCCATTCAAGCTATAGAGGCTCTTAAGAAAGTCCTTTGTGATAGTGATCAAGGTGTTAATCTCTTGCATGGTATCACTCATCTTGTGCATTCAAATGTTAAACCTTTATTTCAAGAGGCTCAAGATCTAGTATATACTCCTCCTATCATTATTCAAGGACCTTCTTCTATTCCTTTACCTAGCATTCCTACTTATACTCCTCCTTTGATGACTACATCTCTCCCAATTTCATCTATTCCTGTAAGTGTTCCACCGGTATCTCTACCTACCTCACAACCTTCATATCATAGTGTACCTTTTACTTATATTAATCCCCTTCCAATCATGGTTCCAAATGTTCCACTGGTTGTATCTTATATTCTTGTTGCTTCCTACACTTTTCGTAGTGTTCCTAATGTTTCTATGCCACCTGTGTCTTCTAATGATTCCATAATTAGTAGTTTGGCTCAGACTGTGTCATCTTTACAACAGCAACTTGCATCTTTAACTCAATCCAAGTTTAGCATTCCTACATGTGACATGGGTAGTCCCTTATCTTTAGACATTATCCGCGCTACTGTTCCTCAACAAGGTGATATGCCTCATCTATAAAATTACAATGGTAAAGGCGATCCTGTTACTCATGTTAAAACATTTCAAATCCTTTGTAGTGATTATGCTCATGACCACAGGATTTTATCTAAACTATTTGCTAGAACCTTTCGTGATAAGGCTTTGCAATGGTATTTTTCTTTACCTCCTTATTCCATTGATTATTTTCCTAAACTTGCTAATACCTTCATTCAACAATTTCAAAATAACATTGGTCCACAAGTTTCCTTAACTGGTTTAATGCATTGTAAACAAAACATTAAGGAAACATTTACTGATTTCATTGGTAGATTTAAGCATTTGTATGCTCAAATTTCTTATCATGTTCCTGATATTGATATTCAACACATGTTTATTTCAAATTTACAAAAGGATATTAGAGATAAGATTTTGCTTACTGAATTTACCTCTTTTCAACAACTTTGTGCAACACTTCATCATTATTAATTACAAGTGAGTCAATTTGAGAGAAACACTCCAATGGCTCCTATTCCAATTGATAAGAGTGACAATGCTCCTAATCCCAATAAATTTCAGAAACCTAACAACTGTAACACCCCAAAATTGGCATCTTATAACCCTAACCAATTTTGTTGCATTTGTCATTCTTTTGAATCATCAAAGTCCTATTGTACTAGGCAATTCTGAGTTTTAACTGACTCTACTCGACCTAAGTGTCAAATGCAAAAAATTCTAAATCTGCATTAATCATATATTATGTTTAATTACTAAATATCTATTAGCTAAACAAACCCTATGATTGAGTTAATTTAATTATAAAGTACTAGCACTTTAATTAAATTAAATTCACCCCTTTTAGCTAAAACACATAAAAATGAATTAAATAATATTTAATTATTAAATAAATATCCTCTTTTCAATAATTGAATTTAAATATTCAGATAATTGAGGAAAACACATTTATGAGGTCATATTTATTTAATTAATTAAATATTCTCTCAAAATCTTATCTTCAGTTCAGAAATGGAAACTTTGAATTAACTGTGCTTTAAAGAGAAAGAAAATAGTTAAAATCACAAATAAAACAATTAAAATCAAAAGAAAAATAGTTAAAGCAAAAGGAAAATAATTTATTTTATTCTTTTAAAGAAAGCTTTCTAATTTGAACTGGATTTTCTAACTATTTTATTTCAAAAAGGAAAGTTTCTATTCTGAACAACCTCTGAGTCTATAAAAGAACTCCCATTTCTCATTCAAACTCCTTCCTAAATTTCTAGTCATATGCATTGTTAGAATACTGCATTGTTGCTACATTCTTAGTTCATAATCTCATATAGAATAATCTCATTTTGCAATAGATTAATTTCAATTTCTAGAATAATCTCATTGAAATCATGGCATAGTTTTAATCTCATTTCTAGTTTAAATGGATAGTTTAGATTAATCTTGCATGTTTCATTTCTAGATTAATCATTGCATTACATTCATGGAAGCATAAATCCTTCATTCTAGATTGGTCTATGGTTGTCAGGCTCTCATTCTGAGAGCTATTTTGAAACCCCATAGAAGGCAACAGGTCAAATCATGCAGAGAGGAAAGATGAACAATCTCATATTCATTCTTGTGTGTATCTGATGAATAAGGACTATGTTCAAGTGTATGGTTGATTAAAAAGGCCAAATCTACCACATACATTTCTAGCACCCACTGTGGGGCCCAAGGTAATCTGTTTTGGCCCCATTTCATTACACTTTTTTTTTCATTTTTCTGCATTCTGTCTATACTTCCATACATCTCTATTTTAATGTCATGTGAACTTTCTCAGCGTCTCGCGTGAACTTTCTAGTTCTTCATAGGGCTTTCTACACTTCTTCGTGCGATCTAGGATGAATCATCACACAAAATTCAATGCAAGAGATTCTATTTGATATTTCTTGTCTCATTTTTCTAACCATCTACTATTTTTTTACATCTGTGTTTCTCTGATTTTATCTTCTAGAACAGCTTAATAGTGGTTTGCAGGACGCTGAGATAATGAAAAGCAATCATAAACTTCTAACGTGTTTATTGTAGGATACTGAAATGAACAAAGGTGTTATAAACTACTAATGTGTTTATTGTAGGATGTTTGTAGAAGACCTTGCGTGTTTTCACAAATCCTCATGTCTATTTTTAGTAGTTAGAACACACTTCGGTTGGTGCTTAAAATGAATCATTGTCTTGCATGATTGAAGTGTTTTCTAGATTGTAATTCTAAGAACTACATGAGCGTATCCTCTCCCCTCACCTTTTTAAATCTTGGGTGTAAGAGAAATTCATGTGATTCTTCTAGAGTGGCTACCTCCCGAGAGATTTTGCAGAGCCAGTGAGAGTGGATGCCCAACCGGTAATAGGCTAAAGCCAAGCCCTTCCAAACTGGTATAAAAAAAATGCTATTGTGATTAATGTCACAATAGATAGGTGTGAATTTTTTGTGGCAACCAAAATCTCCTCCAGTACCCTAGTGGTGCGTTAAATTCCTGACATTGTTAAGGTTAAAGCCTTGCTTTGAAAGGATTGGGAGAGCCCCCTTTATTGGGAAAATGACTTGATCACAACCACCTAAACGAATGTCCTTACTACAAACTATTGTTCTAGTTTCCAAAAACCCTCTATCTATTGGCGTGGAAGGTCACAGACTGACTAAGATACCCCACACTCTTACGGCTCTTAGTAGAGACAACAGCCCTTTGGGAAGCAATTCTGTTGGGGTTCGAAGCTTGGTGTGCTTGAGAAGTGAGTGCACATGTAGAGAGGATCTCGTGCCTCCAAGCTTCTAAGTTGTATGCTAAGAGTAGGCATAGCTGAACTTTGGTTCAAGTGGGGATTTAACAGATACTATCCTGGCTATCCTAGGATTGTGATGTTTCTATTCTGGTACTACTAAAATTTTGTTTAATGTGTTTTGCGTAGGTGTATCATTTGAATAATCAAAACTATCGTAAAAAAAACACACAAATTGTCAAACTTGAACATGTCCAACACAATCTGTAACTCAAACTATCTGTCAAACAACAGCATGATTTTATCTCAAGAAACACAATCTGGTCTCAACTATCTAATTTTTTAGACTTCCATTTGTCAAAACTGCATAGTTTCACGTGACATTCTGCCAATCTTTGCATCATTACCTAAGAATCTTCGCGCGATATGCTGGAAACTATCGCGCGATATGCTGGAATCTATCACACGACATTTTGCAATAGTGCTATTATTTTGTCACATTTTTTCACCACTCTGGCATCATTCTTTGCGTGAGACTACAAAGTTTCATGTGTGTCTGTGAGAATCTTCGCATGAGAATGCACTTCTTCATGCGAGTCTGAAGCTTTTTTCAAAACAGTGAGCTAATTCCTCTCTATCAAGTGTACCTCTGTCAAATCTGATCTTTGATCTAGGTTTGTTTATCTGCCTTCTATCTTCACACAGTCAAAAACTTGGTTTCTTGGGTTGACGATTACATGATTCTTTCTTAAAATGGTCTCGTCTCATATCTTTTGGTCTATTTCTACTGTTTCATCATGCCTTGTGTCGCAATAGTCATCTATTGGCTATTCTACCCTCATCTCCAACAATTTGCACCAAGGATAATTCACCCTTTGGCACTTTCTGTGCATTTACTTTGAGACAGTTTCAAGTTTGATCCTAGTTCACATCCCTTGTTCAATCTTTGTCTATGACTGTCACAACTCAAAGTGGAAAAGTATTTCCTTTAATCAATCAAGATGAATATGTTCTTTCCACACCATTGCCATCTATATGTGCTTTCCACACCATTGTTGGCTACATCTAGTGACGAATCATCTCGATCTCCTTCCCCAGTACTTTGACCTTACATCAAACGGTCATTTCCATTGGATTTTAGTCAGGTTTGAAATCCTTTATTCTAAGAAGATCTGAATTCTAAGAACACTCAACCTTCTCATACTAAATCTTTACACATTGAACCCTTGAATTCTAGCAAGATGGCAGATCATGACCAATCAGGTGAGGCTAGCAGAGTTGACCTCCTTAAAGCTTGGGGTAAGTCCCATTCTCAAGACCCCAATAACAATGTGGAAACAGAAATAACCCAGGAAGAGATTGCAAGTTATCATGCCAATAAAGATTTTTTTAGGATGATGGGAGTTCTCCTAGCTAAGGAGAAAGAGAAATACATTCTTGAACTAGAAAATCAAGGGGCTAAGTTACCCTCTAACTATGATGTAGAAACACTTGTTGAGAAAGAGGAAGAAACTGAAAACTCCTGCTTGTGAAAATAAATGCAAACTATGCAAGAGAAACTCTCTCAACTCTTGCAAGAGAAAGATAAACCTATTACACAATTCACGCTAGAAAGCATCTGTCCTTTCCCGTTTGACAAGAATCTTTACATGCCTCCTTTCCCCAAAGGAGTTGAACTTCCTAAATACGATAAATACTTGGGTACTTCTGACCCCCAAGACCATTTGAGAGAGTTTGGTTCTCTCTCTATGGAGTTCATACATGACACAACCTATCTCATGCATCTTTTCCCACGTAGTTTGGGAGGGTCAGCTATTGAGTGGTTCTCTAGACTACCAACTAGCATCAAAACTTTTGACAAAATTGCCAATTTATTTCTACAACACTATTCTCACAACATCCAACATCCGGTTCATATCTGAGATCTTTGCAACTTGAAACAAAATCATGGAGAATCCTTCTTGAAATTTCTCCAAAGATGGAGACAACTTTATACATGATATTCTCGCAAGATACCTGAATCTGAAAAATTGGACATCTTTCTCAACAATCTTCTCCCCAACTTTGGGTATGAAGTACAGTTGCAAGGTCCTCTAACCTTTGATGACATGATTAACCAAGCTATGAAAATTGAGGCATTTATGATCCAGAAAGGAGAATTGACCTTACACAAGGAAAATAAACAAGGGTATTCCTCCTCAAGCAAATATAAACTCAAATTTCCCAACAAGAACCAAAATGTTGTGAATGATGGAGTTGTAGACAATGTGACTCGGAAGCCTTCCAAGGCTGCCTTTAATCTCACTACCATGATGCAAGCAACCAAAGCCACTAAACAGGCTATAGCAGATTCCAAACCGAGTACTTCATGATTTTCTAGACCTAAACCTTTGGCTCCTAGACCCAAGCGTGAGTTCACTCCTTTAGGAGAACCTCTTGAGGTAGTTTACAAGACTCTCTTGGACAACCATTTACTCACTCCACTGGATAATTTATGACCTTATGATCTACAACCAAGACCCTCTTGGTGGAATGAATCCGCTTATTGTGATTTTCACCAAAATAAAGGTCATAAAATGGCTACTTGTCTTAAATTGCGGCATAAAATCCAGGATCTCATTGATAGTGAGGTTATTGTTGTAGGAGATCACAACAAGAATTCTGATCACCAAGCTTTCAAAGATCCATTTCCTCCTCATGGAAAAGGTGAATCATCTAAAGGCAAAATTACTGATGCTAAGGTCAACTATACATACACCAATAACGACAATGTCATTAATATGGTTGAACCTATTGATACTGAATACTGTAATGTCATCATTCTCAAGGGAAGGGAAGATACTCCCAAACCCAAAACACCTTTCATCTTGTGAGGGTCTACACCTCAGTCTTCCGAACAAGAATAGTCTCAGGTCAGTGCTAATGTTGTTACTTGATCTCACGCTAAGATCATCCTTAAAGGCCCTGAGCCTTCTATGTCTACATCAACACAACCAGTAGACAAAGCTAATTTCAGTTCTACCAATAAGAATCCAAAAGTGGGTTCTTCATCTAATGCTTCCAATTACAACATTCTTGATCAATTGCAATGTACTAATGCCCATATTATTGTTTTTGAGCTGCTAAAAATCCCCCCTGCTCACAGGGAAATCCTGGACAAATCCCTCACCAAGGAAAATATCCCAAAAGATCTTGATCTTGACTGGTTTCAATCCATGGTAGGTCACTTGACCTCCTCCCATTACTTGTCTTTCTCTAAAGAAGATGACCATTCTTTGAGTCACCCGCATAATAACCCTCTGCACATTGAAGTCATGATCAGTCCAAAGCATGTTCGCTGTGTTCTCATAGATAACGGCGCTGAACTCAATATTTTCTTTGCTAGATTTCTTACTAAATTAGGCTACGGTGAAGACTGCATTGATTCCCAAAAAAAGATTACTATTAAGGCCTATGATGAATAGGAATGTAAATCTAAGGGGCTAGTTGTGTTGCCAATCAGAGTTGACCCTATTGAACGAGATGTTATCTGTCAAGTGCTTGACATCCCTTTGGCATACAATATTCTGTTAGGTAGGACATGGATCCATGAAATGCAAGTTGTCCCTTCAACATACCATCAGTGCATTAAGTTCCCATTCCAAGGATCTGAAGTGACTATACCCACTAACACATGCTATGATTGCAACGCCCTCACAAAATTTGCTGACATCTTTGTGCCTACCAACAGAGAATCTATTGAGCTCCTTGAGACTAAATTAAAAGAAATGGAAAAGAGTTTGACACTCAAAGAAATTGACATGGGAGGATATCAGATTGAACCTGTGCTATCTATTACATCTCTTCCTTTGTCTCTGCGTTCTTTTGGGAGACCTTCTGAGAGCACTAAACCTTCTATGGTTCCTCCTCCAACAAAGTATGGTGGTACTTTTGTACAAGCCACAGTACCATTAGAAGAAGAAGCTAAAAATAGAGCTATCAAAGCTTGGATCTATAAAGGAGAAGACAATTCTAAACAAACTACTCCACCTTATGACATAAAACCTGAGCAGTATGGAAAAGGTCTATCCATTATGCAATGTTTTGGCTACAAAGGAAATGGTCCCATAGGTACAAATCATAAGGGGTTGATTGCACCACTTGAAGCTATTGGTTGTAGAACACATGACTCTATAGGTATAGGCTTCAAGAAACTCACATTTCAATTGGGGATAAACAAGTTTGTACCTCGAGAAGATAAATAACCAATACCCGAAGAAACATCTAAAAATGAAGAATCTGAAGATAGTTCTGATGAGGATAGTTTTCCTTATCCTATTCCTCCAGCCCTGGTGGTATTCTTTGCTGAGTCAGATGACTTTATACCGCGTGTCAGTACAGTAGAAATTGGCAGTGATTTTGATGACACCACTTCACTTGCTCTGTTGACCTATGAAGAATGGAAATAAATACAAACTGTAAATCCAGGTCATCAGGGTGATTTATACATACCACCACACTTTCAAGAATAGTTTGAACAAGAATAATAGTCACTTCTCACTACATAAGAGGCAGAAAATGTTACAAACACTAATGAGGTACCTAGGTCAAAAGGTGCTCATTTGACCATAGCGAAAGTTCTAGGGAGAACTCATCCCAACTGTGGACAAAGGTTTGATTTCACTCACATTATTAACATGATGCCTAATGATGAAATAGACTCTCATGAATATGAGTTTGACAGCTTATCCTATGCCACCTCTGACAAAGATACAGATACATTTCACACATATGAAAACCTTCTTGAAGTAGGTGAAGGGTCTAGTGTAAGGTCAAACGAGTCTGACTCCATAGATGTTAATGTGTCATCTACTACGGTCTCTAGGAATAAAAGGAATTCGACTATACCTCTGGATGAGATCGCTTTAAGTCTTGACTTGCTTGTCCAATCTTTTGATGATTATACCATGAATGCACTTGAACCCATCACTTCTCTTTCACTTCGCCATCCTCATCTTATAGACTGGAACTCTACCTCCCCATCTAATGAAGTCCTTACATTCAAGAATGAATACACTCTTGCCTATTACCTACACAATGTCGAACCTGTAACATCTTCCACTAGCGAAGAAAGTGTCAACATGACTGAGGCTGACATCAAGTATCTTAGTCACAAAATCAAAAGAAGAAAAAATAGGTGCTCTGATGGTGAAAACCACATTATGGTAGTATCAGAGCCTAAAATAGTCAAAATAAAAGATGTATCCAAGAGTGAAAACCTCTCTAAGGCACCCGAGGATGAGATAATTGATGCACTTCCAATTCATTTCCATGAATGATCATCTGTGCTTATTGAACCAACTCAACCAATCAACTTGGGTACAAAGGCTGAACCTTAGATCATTCATTTGGCACAATCACTATCCGAGGTAGAAAGAGAGGAATTCATTACATTCTTTAGGAGAAAAAAGATAAACTTTGCATGGAAATATTCATACATGCCAGGATTAGACCCTAATCTAATCATGCACCATTTGTCCATTGCACTAGGTGTCAAGCCTGTCAAGCAAAAGCTTCAAAAAATGCATCCACATGTAGCTCTACTTATCAAAGCTGAATTGGAGAAACTTCTTAAGGCATTCTTTATCAAAGTAATTGACTATGCAAAATGGATCTCTAACATTGTTCCAATATCAAAGCATGATAAATCTATATGAGTCTGCATAGACTTTAGAGACTTGAATCTAGCATGTCCTAAGGATGACTTTCCATTGCCCAATATTGATATGATTGTAGATATGACAGTAGGGTATGAAATGTACTCACTAATGGATGGTTTCTCTGGCTACAACTAGATAAAAATCATGCTAGAGGACCAAGAGAAAACTACTTTCACATGTGCATGGGGCACTTTCTATTGGAATGTCATGCCCTTTGGACTCAAAAATGTTGGTGCTACATATCAGAGAGCTGTCACTACTATATTTCATGAAATGATGCATAAAACAATAGAAGATTATGTTGATGACACTCTAGCTAAGAGCATGCATCAAGAGAAACATCTTGTGGACTTAGGCCCTATCCTAGATCGCATGGAACAGTTCACTCTGAGGCTCAATCCTAAGAAATGTGCATTTGGCGTAACATCTGGAAAATTGCTTGGCTATATCATCTATGTCAAAGGCATCAAAGTGGATCCTATGAAAGTACAAGCTATCATGGAAATGCCACCACCAAAAAATATCAGACAAATGAGAGGACTTCAAGGTCGACTACAGTCTATCTAGTGCTTTATCTCACAACTGGCAAACAAGTCACAACCATTCACCAATACTTTACACAAAGGTGTGACTTACCAATGGAACAAGGAATGTGATGAAGGGTTCACACAAATCAAACAGTATCTTGTGAACCCACCAATCTTGATGCCTCATATTCATGGGAAGCCGCTTATACTTTACATATCTACTACATATGCATCTTTGGGTATCCTATTGGCTCAAGAGGATCAGCACAGCAAAGAAAGGGCTATCTATTATATCATCAAAACTCTGGTCTCATATGAAACAAAATATTCTGCTATAGAGAAGGCTTTCCTTGTAGTAGTATTTGCTTCACAAAAACTACGGCACTACATGTTGGCTCATACTACATGCCTAATTGCTAAAATTGATCCTCTAAAATATTTTCTTAGTAAATCTACCCTCACATGTAGACTAGCTAAATGGGTCATGCTTCTCAATGAATTTGATATTGAGTATGTAGAAAGGAAATCCATCAAATGGTAAGTGATAGCAGATCAATTGGTAGAAGCACCTCTAGTAGATCATCAACCATTGCACATTGAATTTCTAGATGAGTCTATATTACTTCTCACACATTGATCTTGGACTATGTTTTTTGATGGTTCATTTACCCAATAGGGGTCAGGTGCTGGGATACTGTTCATTACACCTCAAAGGTATGCTTTACCAAAAGCATATAAGATGTTGTTTCCTTGTACAAATAATATTGCTGAGTATGAATCCTTAATCAATGGTATGAAGATCGCCCTTGAGTGGCAAGTAGACGAACTCAATGTCCTTGGAGATTCACAGTTAGTCATCAATCAAGTAAATGATATCTATCAGACAAAGTATGACAAGTTGGTGCCTTATAAACAGTTGGTTGATGACCTCAAAAAATATTTTGTTCACATCACATTTCAACAAGTTCCAAGGGCAGATAATAAAGCAGCAGATGCCATGGCTACTCTTGCCTCCATGCTATAGATGCCAAAAAATGATTTTTGACATGAATTCCTAGTGGAGACGTTATGCCACCCAGCCTATGATTTCCCTGATTCTTGGATCATCTATTCTATCATTGGGCATGACTCATCTTGCTACCATCATATCTTTTCCTACCTTTGTGACCAGATTGTTCCGGACACTTACACCCAGAATGAGAAATGTCACTTAATCTGCAGTGCTTCATAGTTTGTCATCATAGCTAATGACTTGTGTAGGCGTGGTCTAGACGGTACCCTCCTTAGGTGTTTAGAACCCAATGAGTCCAAATGTGCATTAGTAGAGGTGCATGAAGGCATCTGTGGGTCTCACTCTAATGGCCTAACATTGGCCTGTAAACTTATTAGAGCTAGTTACTACTGGCCAGATATGGAAAAAGAAGCTACATAGTTTGCTAAGTCTTGTAAACAGTGTCAACTACATGGTTATCTGATTCATGCTTTAGCCAAGGAGCTTATTCCCTTCATTAATTTCTGGCCATTTCAACAATGGGACTTTGACTTGGTGGGTCAGATTTACCCCTCATCCTCAAATGGACATAAGTTCATAATCATAGCTATAGACTATTTTACCAAGTGGGTGGAGGTAGTCCCTCTCACTATTGCCAATGGAAAATCAGTAGCTATGTTCATTCTCAACTACATCATCTGCAGGCATGGTGTACCCTCAGCAATAATCACTAATAATGGGGGGCAATTCAAAAATAACAATTTGATAGAGCTATGCTCTAAGTTTAAAATTACTAAGTATTGGTCTTCCATCTATTATCCTTAGGGTAATGGACAAGCGGAAACATCCAACAAGACAATCCTTAAAATCCTACATCGCACACTGCACAAATATAGACAAGATTGGCATCTCCAGATCAATCTAGCTCTCTGGGCATACAAGACAATCATAAGAACACCAACAGGGGATACTCCCTATGCTTTGGTTTATGGAGCAGATGTTGTGTTACCAATTGAGGTTGAGATTCCTTCTCTGCGAGTCTCTCTAAAAGGCCTCATTATTGATGAAGATAACAGAATTATTGTGGGTCCACAACACACACCCCATTTTTTTGGTCCTCTGACCATGGGGACCCCCCTTTTTGTCTTGTTTCTTTTGGCCGTGTCTACCCCTTGTGTAAAATCCACTCAGCCCTTGAAGAAATTTTCTTAAACCAAGTCAAAGAAAGAAAGAGAGCCTTTTTCGGCCTTTCAGCCCTTTTGGCCTTTTGGAAGACTTAGGTACTCTGAAATGTCTATATGGCTGAAAGACTGAAAACCTATCCCTTTCAATGTTTTTGGCCTCCAAAAACCTTGAAAGGCCAAAGGCACCTTCTCTCTGAATTTTTTGGTCTTTCGGAGTCTGAAAGCCCTGAAACGGCTGACGTTAGCCCGTAGGTTATAAATATGAGAAGTCTTCATAGTTTAAGTCACTTCTCATTTTTTCTTTCTTCCTATGATTTCATCTACTCCTCCTCATCGACTACTTGCATTTTTGAGCCATCTGGTTGTCCTCCCGCTCCTAGTTCTTTCGAGGTAGGTTCTTCTCGCCTACCTTGGTTTTGTGTTTTTGGGTCTCAGTCTAGGGTTTGTTTTTGCTCCTAGTGCCTGTCCAGCCTAGGGCACCTTATTTCTTGGTGTCATCAGCCTTTGTGCCTTTTTGTTTGGATAGGGATGTCCCTCCCTATTGGGCCTAGGGTTTTCTAGTTTCCCTTTTGTCTTAGGTTTTAGTTTTGTTTTTTTTTGTTTCGTCGGTCGCAGCCCTTACCGTAGGTTTTCGGCCTCCAAAAAACCAAAAATGGATCTCCAAAATTTTGGCCTAAGTGTCATTTCAGACTTGTCAACCTTTCAAACCTCCAAAAGGTCTAAAAGACTGAAAGGTTTAAAAAATCCGAAAGCATCCTTCCTGCAACATTTAGTTCGGCCTTTCAAGGTTCCTCGACAGTTTTAGACTTTTGGCGTCTGCAAACAAACACATCACAGTTTTAGATCTTGAAAGGTCCAACGGACCTTATTCTTCAAATAAATTTTTTCGCAAGCCCGAAAGTGCAAAAATTTGCACTTAGATGTTTAAACAGCTCTCTTTCTTGCTTTCCTAGTTTAAATTGTTTTTTTTTGTTCAATAAGCTATTGATTACTTGTTTTTATTGCAGGAATGACTGAACCAAAGACAACCTCTCCAATGAAGTATCAATATAAAGGCTATACCCTAATTTCTAAAGTGGGGAACAAGCCTAGTGAGATAACGGATACCAACATCATCAACATAGACTAGAATGAGTTCCTGACTCAGTGTTCTTAGCTAGCAAATAGATCTGACGACTACACTGCATTGGTCCTAAGTGGGTTGGTAAATGCAACCACACACCTAGTAGCTATCTCATCTTTAGAGTTGATCATCACCCTGGCTCACCACTATGACTCAGATAAAAGGGTGGTTATAAACACAGAGGGTCAGGTGGTACTGGATATAAGGTCGGATGTCACTGAAGATGTTTTCCACCTTCACAAGGGCATAGACAAGTTCTATGACTTCCATATTGGAAAAGGGGCCAAGTGGTTTAGAAATAGAGAGTAGGCAATAAATGAGATGATGAATAATGAGTACCTCAAGCATCCTCTTTCGAAGAACAAGTTGGACAAGATAGACCTCTGAAGAGGCTATATGAAAGATGACATCCAAGCAGCCATAACATTGATAAGACGAGTGTATGGGTTACCTCAATCCACTCAACTCGAGCACTGGATGATCCTGTTGATAAAAAGGATCTAGGAACAAAAGGCAAGATTTGACTAGGGCACTATTATTAGTGACAATTTGGATGAGCAATTGACAACAGTAAAACATAATCCTAAGTTCTACATGAGCACCTACATGGTTTACTTACTAGTAGCATGGGAAGATTATCCAGGCCTTACCAAGAAGGAGAGTCTGAATGATCCAAATGCACGGCCCCACATTGTATACCCATAGCTGATAAAAAGGGTGCACATGCCAGAGGATTCCCCGGACAACAAGATAGTTAATGATGCATTCATATTCGCAGTCATCCAATCCATTGAAGGTGACTTTGCTAAGAGGATGTCAAAGGAGGCTGCCACTAAAGTAAGGGCCATTGGGGCCTATTTTATCCAATTCAAGACTTTCACATACATTCGGATAGCTGGGTCAACCTTGCAACCAAAGAAGCTTCCCAGGTATCCATCCGATTGGATAATTATACTAGAGATGGCTAGGCAACTTGTAGATGCATATGAGTATATAAAACATAAAAAGAAGCACTGTTGGGACTTTCCCATCCCTTTGGGACCATACGCACTACAAGACATGAAGGTTTGAAAATTCTTGGCTTTTGAATGGGATGATTGTCCCTTGCAGCTCTATAAAATAGTGTGAGGCCATTTTGACCCCATGGGTACTTACAACCACATTATTGGCAAATTCTACATACACGAGACACACTTGGAAGATCACTGGATAAACTATGTAGATGATCATGAGGTCAGGATCCGAGACTATTGTAGAATGAACCTCGCTCTGGAAAAAGAGGTATTAAAAGTTACTATCTCTTCAAAGGTTTGGGAAGGTGATTCAAAAGAGGTCTTAGAGGACATTTATACAAAATACAAGATATATGACTAACCAATCATAAACGCAGAGGTGGACAAGGATGAAAATGATGACATGGACTTCTAGGTGAGGCATGTGATAAAGACCACAATAACTTGGATCAAGAAGCCACACAAAATGAGTCCAATCCCAATAAAAACATTGATGGAGCCCTCAAGGAAAGTAGAAAAATAGCGAGGGGAGAAGTCCATGATTCCTAAGTCCAAGAAAGCTCCCCCATAGAAGTCAAGAACTGTGTATGGTCATGAATGACCAGTTGAGTATGGCTCTAATCCTAGGCCCAAGAAAACAAGAATGGTATGCTAGATTGACCCACCAGTAGGGTCATCACAACCCCTATCAGGTGAAGGCCCATCTACCTCTGGTCAATCTTCCCCCACCGCTGAGAAGGGAAAGAAAAAATATAAGAGGAAGAAGAGTTCTAAATCTCCATGGTTAGAAACGATACAAGAAGAGTCTGAGGAAGAAAAAGAAGATGAGCCCCTAGTCCAAAGGACAAGAGTGCAAAAAAGGAGAGAAAAGGAGGTTACCAAGAAACATAAAGAAGATCCTAAGGAGCAGGGTAATCCTTTGGATGCCTTAGGATCTCATGAGTTTATGATTTCTGATTTTGAAGGACTTGAAGGCTATTCAGATCATGGCTAGGATATAGACACTGGAGCACCATTGCTTATTCATCCCTAGGTGACCCTCACTCAACCACCAGTCCAGTTCACCAATCCTTTAGTGGATGTCCCTGCTACACAAGTGAGCTCTAGTTCCACTCAAGAGCATGAGATTCAGGATAGTGGGATAGCCTAAGTCACTACTACAAATAATATAGCAAGGGAAGTACATATTTCCACTCCACCACCTCATATCCCTACTCCACCAACTTCTCTACCACCTCCAATTCCTACTCTGCCACCATTAATTCCAACCCCAACACCTACTCCTACACCAAATCTGCCCTCCTCTACTACTACCATTCTCCCATCTCCCACTCCATCCATACCAACACTTACTCCATCGACATCAATCCCTTCACCATACTCCACCTAGGTTTCCAAAGAAGTAGTAAGTACAAAAGATACATCACCTTTCTATACCATGCTGGAGGCCATGACCGGTCTTAGGTCAGAAGTACTAACTGACTCTTCTACAGATGAGGGGCCGGACAAATAAGGGGAAATGGATATGGATACAGAAGGGGAAAGAGTGAAGGAAGGAGGGAGTGAAAAATAAAGGGGGTAGGAGAAGGAATCAGAGCAAGAGATAACTCTGGGAGTACAAGGCTTAACTTCAATCCTCCATGTTGCGCCATATGAACCTGTAACTGCATCTGGAAAACCTACTTGGTTTACCAAGGAGATACAACCCAGGAAGAGAAATTACACCAATGAATTGGATGGAGAGGATACAAATATGACCTCTGTAAAGCAAGCCGTCCACCAGGCAGAAATTGATGTGCCAGAAAGAACCATGTCATATGTGACTCAGGACACTAGGGGTCATTGGAAAGCATAGATAGCTATCCCACCCCTGAGCACTTCTCAAACACCTAGCACAATGGAAGATTATACATTCAGAGAGGTGGATTTGGGTGAACCTACCAGAGAATGGAGCAAGACACTAGCAGCTCTAGGGCTTAAGCACGCTTTGGGGTTCATGAATAAAGATGAAGAGACCATCAAATCCTTAACAGATCAAAATGAAGCTCTAAAAGGGTTCATTCAAAAGATGGTGGGTCCTATTGAACCAAATTGTTTAGAGGCTTCATTACAAGCCATGCTAAATAAAAGGGCTACACCAGATTTGTCAGCGGTTTTGACTCCTTCTTTCATCCAGGCAAGAGTTGATTAGGGAAATAACTTCAAACAATTTAGAGAGAAGGCTATCCCATTGGTATTCAGGCTGTACTAGACTATATTGGTTGAGGCCAATTCACTAATTGACCTGGTGGAGAATGATGGGGGTATCAATTAAGAATTAGTTAAGTGGAAAGAAGCCCTCCAGGACTTGGAGATAATCCAAGAGCAATGTTTCCAAATCCTGGTGAATGTCTATGAAGGCAAAGAACTGGACAAATTTAAGGCATGGACTGAACAGATGACCAAAACAATTAAGGTTTACAAGAAACACCAAGCCCTCGTAGCTGACAAGCGAGAGGAAGTAATAAAATGGATTGCAGTTATGGATGTGTTCTTCACAAGGGTCATCCTTGATGTATATTGGGATAAAGACAGACAGGCTCTACATCTGTCAAAAGAGGTGGTTCAATAGTTCAAGGACATGTTGGCAAGAGTTAATGATAAAGAGGCCCTGCAGCAGTTATTTTACCTGAAAGAGGAAATACAAAGAATGTCCCAACATGAAGAAGAGATCACATTCTTCTCTTGTGAATTAACTATCTTCAGAAAGGAACAAAAACGAAGGGTTGCCAAGATAAAAAGAAAGGAGTTCAATTTTGAAAAAGTTCAAGAGATAGTACAGAGGCTCCGGACAACTCACCCAGAGGTCTTTCTTGGATAAAGATTCAAGGTCTAGTTAACAGGTGCATAGGGAAAGATTTTCACACTTGGCTAAATTTCTACTAAGGCAGAGTTATTGGCCTTTCAGCCTCTGACATTTTGGCCTTTCGACCCCAAAAACAAGAAACATTTTTGGCCTTTTGGCCTTAAAATTTTTTGTCCTTTTTGGCCTCTTCAAGTTTTTTTTGGCCTTTCAGCCTGTGACAAATCTAATGTTTTGGGACTCTTCCAAATTTTGAATTTTGGGAAACACTTAAGAAATTTTAAAGACATTAAAGTTTCAGGGTAGAGGTCGGGGTCTGAAAACTGGGTGCTTCCAACGAGGTCACTTATTTTTCAACACCAGTTGGACTCCAGATCAGATGACTGGACAACTTAAGTTCATTTTAGAGGGACTAAGGGTATCCTATCAGTTCCCACCACCAGTAATAGCCTCAGATGAAGAATCCAAGAAGAATCACAAGAATCAAGAAGAAGACTCCAAGTTCACAGAAGAAACTTACCTTCTTTCCCTTTCTCTTCTTGGCAAATTTTTCCCTCTTTGCATGAGCAAATGGATTGTAAATGGGTTTAAGAATCCATGCA
>MU223815.1:3763312-3778840 GCA_018584345.1 Thuja plicata | reverse complement strand
TAGACTCTCTGATGCCCTAACTCCAAAAATTAGAGTTGTAGATCAAAACTCTATATATTGTAATCAAAAAGAAATGTAAAGGGCTGACTTATTAATACAATAAAGATCTACATTGGGTGCTTCATTCATGGTGTGTGAATTACTGCTATCTATGTGAATTTGTTGAGTGTATGCTTGCATTATTCTTTATTTTCAGAGAGCCATTTGTGTTGTTGTGTTTCAAATTCGTGCTACTTTTAGTTAGAGTTTGTTGTTGTATATCTACCTTGTTGTGATGAATGTGTGGAGGAGGTCATCTTTGGGCTTAACGATAAATCTATCTTGTGGGTGTGCACATCTTGGTGGATTTGTGATTTGATAGATTTTGAATATCTCGTACAGGTAAAACATATCTTTTCTCCAAAACGATTGCATCTATGGAGTAGTGAATTGTGACGGGGTCTGATTTATGCTTTGTGGGTTGTTCCAAATCTCTCCAGCATTCAATTCGCAAGGAAAGGTTTACAGCGGTTTATGTCTTTAGGATTTCACTTTTCTTTGCAATTTGCTGCATTTCTTATTACCCTCATCTCTTTAAATTCTATCTTGAAATTATGAAAATCGATATCTTGAAACATACAAAAATTGCATGTTATTTACCATACCCATACTTGTTAAAATAGAGAATACCAAAAAAAAAGAAACTAATAGTATTTTACAGTTTGTTGTCTTGAACGTACCAGCAAAGGCCTCCTTGTGAACAATCACATTTATCTTCAACTGAGTAACCAAGCAAGTTGTGACCCAACCCTGGAGAACCTTGGGAATAACTCTGTTATTCTTTCAAGAGAGGAAATCGAATCTCGAGATCCTAACAAGTTGGCTTGTGTCAAAACAACACTCAACAAAAATATCTCGGCTACAAGAGCTAGAACTACTTGATGAACATCGGAAAGTGGTGTTCGATCACCTTAGAGCATACCAAAAAAGGATGTCCAAGAGCTATAACAAGAAGGTTAGACCAAGGGATTTCCAAGTGGGTGACCTCATTCTGAGGGAGAACCCTAAGAATCAACAACATTAGATCTAGAAAGGGAAATTTGAACCAAATTGGTTCAGTCTATGTGTTGTCACTGTAGTGTTTGGGTATGGTACCTATCAAATTTCTACCACTGAAGGAGAACAACTCAAGGAGCCCATCAAGGCTCTACATCTAAAGTGGTTCTACAACTGAGACATCTTCAGTGTGCTCCTGTATATAGTAAAGTCCTAAAAAATTTCTAAAAATCTGAAAAAGTCCTAAAAAAATGATCATCTTACTGAAAACCTAGCAATAGGAGCTTTGATGTATCTCCAAAAAAATTATATAATCCAAAAATACAAAAAAAATTAAAAAATTGAAAAAAATACCAAAAAAAAAGAGAAAAAGAAAACGTGTCATTGATGAAAACCTTTCAAACAGGCGTCATGGTAGAAAAAAATGATTTATGCCAAGAAGGTGAAAATGTGGTAAACAGGCACCTCTTGTTCCACATTGCTATATCTATCGTAGCACCACTTGGCTTTATGCATTTTCTTTCCTGCATTGCTGCTTTCCTACTTGCATTTGCCTTTCCACATGCTTTCAGTTTCCCATCAAGACACCAACTCGCATGGATTGAAACTGGTCATACTCTCAGGGAAACCCTCCTAGTCTTGGGGGCATTGTCTTATTACCTTTTGGGATCTACTTTGTGACAATTGCTAGTGGTTCTCACTACGTCTTCCTACTGTTGCTTAGCTTATACTCGGTTCTCTTTCCTTGAGAATCTCCTTAACATCTGTAACACCCCAAAATTGGCATCTTGCAACCCTAACCAATTTTGTTGCATTTGTCATTCTTCTGAATCATCAAAGTCCTATTGTACTAGACAATTCTAAGTTTTAACTGACTCTACTCGACCTGAGTGTCGAATGCAGGAAATCCTAAATCTGCATTAATCATACATCATATTTAATTCCTAAATACCTATTTGGCTAAACAAACCCTATGATCAAATTAATTTAATTAATAAAGTCCTAGCACATTGATTAAATTAAATTTACCCTCTTTAGCTAAGACACATGAAAAAGGGATTAAATAATATTTAATTATTAAATAAATATCCTCATTTCAATAATTGAATTTAATTATTCAGATAATTGAGAAAAAGCAATTATGAGGTCATATTTATTTAATTAATTGAATATTCTCTCAAAAATCTTATCTTTGTTCAGAAATAGAATCTTTGAATTAATTATGCTTTAAAGAGAAAGAAAATAATTTAATTCAAATAAAACAGAATTAAATCAAAGAAAGAAAATAGCTAAAGCAGAAAGAAAATAATTTATTGTATTCTTTTAAATAAAGATTCTATTTTAAACTGGCTTTTCTATCTGTTTTATTTCAAAGAGGAAAGTTTCTATTCTAATCATCTCTGAGTCTATAAAAGAACTCTCATTCCTCATTCAAAACCCCCGATTTACTTCCTAAATTTCTGATCATATGCATTGTTAGAATACTGAATTATTGTCATATTTTCTTGATAATCTCATATAGAATAATTTCATGATTGTAATAGAATAGTTTCAATTTCTAGAATAATTGTATTGAAATCATGTCTTAGAATAATCTCACATCTTTCATTTCTTAGAATAATCTTGCATTTTATTGCATTCATGGAGATAAATCCTTCATTCCCAGATTGGTCCATGGTTGTGAGACTCTCACTCTCAGAGCAATTTCAAAAACCTCATCTGGATAGAAGGCAACAATTTGAATCATGCAGGTAGGTAGGATGAATAATCTCATATTCAGTCTTGTGTGTACCTAGTGAAGAAGGACTATGTTGAAGTGTATGGTGAGTTAACAAGGCCAAATTTACCACATACATTTTTGGCACCCACCATAGGGCAGGTACATTCTATTTTGGCCTCATTTCATTTCATCTTTTTCACTTTTTTGCATTCTATCCGTACTTCTGTACAAGTTCTGTTATAATTTCACGTGAACTTTCTGTATGTCTCGTGCAAACTTTCTAGTTCTTCGCGTGGCATACATCACTTCTTCATGCAATCTAGCATACTTTATCATGCAAAATTATAGTCCAGATCTTTCATTTTGATATTTCATTGCCTCGGTTTTCTAACCACCTATTGTTGTCTGACATCTGTGCTTCTCTTATTTTATCTTTTGAAACAGCATAATAGTGGTTTGCAAGACGCTGAGACAAAGAAAAGCCATCATAAACTTCTGACATGTTTGTTGCAGGATGTTGATATGAAGAAAGGCATTACAAACTACTAATGGGTTTATTACAGGATGTTTGTTGAAGACCTTGTGTGTTTTCACAAATTCTTATATTTGTTTTCAGTAGTTAAAACACACTTCGGTTGGTGCTTAAAATGAATCACTGTCTTGCATGATTGAAGTATTTTTTAGATTGTAATCCTAAGAACTACATGAACATATCCTCTCCCCTCACCTTTATGGATCTTGGGTGTAAGAGAAATTCATGTGATTCTTCTGGAGTGGCTACCTCCCGAGAGCTTTAATAGAGCCGGTGAGAGTGGATGCCCAAACGGTAACAAGCTAAAGCCAAGCCCTTCCAAACCAGTATACAAAAAATTCTATTGTGATTAATGTCACAATAGATAGGTGTGAATTCATTGTGGCAAAAAAATTCTCCTCCAATACCCTAGTGGTGCATTAAAGTCTCAACATCATTAAGGTGAAAGCCTTTCTTTGAACGGATTGGGAGAGCCCCCTTTATTGGGAAAATGACTTGATCACAACCACCTGAATGGATGTCCTTACTATAAATTGTTGTTCTAGTTTCCAAAAACCCTCTATCTGTTGGTGCAGAAGGTTAGAGACCAACTAAGATGCCCCACATTCTTATGGCTTTTAGTAGAGATAACAGCCCTTTGGGAAGTAATTCCTTTGGGGTCTGAAGCTTGGTATGCCTGAGAAGTGAGTGCATATGTAAGGAGGATCCCGTGCCTCCAAGCTTCTAAGTTATTCGCTAAGAGTAAGCATAGCTAAACTTTGGTTCAAGTGGGGATTCAACAGATATTGTCTTGGCTATCCTAGGATTGTGATGTTCTTGTTCTGGTACTACAAACATTCTGTTCAATGTGTTTTGCATGGGTGTATCATTTGAACAATCGAAACTATCATCAAAACACACAAACCATCAATCTTGAACATTTCCAAAACAATCTGTAACTTGAACTATCTGTCAGAAAATAGTATGATTTCATCTTGGAAAATGCAAACTGGTCTTAACAGTCTGATTCTGTAAACGTCTTTTTTTCAACATTTGCATAGTTTCATGTGAAATTTCCAAATCTTTGCATCATTCAGTGAGAATCTTCACACAATACATATTACACTGTTGTGTGACATTTGGCAATAGTGCCATTATTCTATAATTCTTTATTCTATCAACTGGTGTCATTCTTTGTGCGAAGAGAGCATTTCTTCTTGTGGTTCGGTGAGAAACTTCGCGTGACAGAGCATTTCATCGTGCGAAACTGGAGTCTTTTGTCCAAAATAGTGAGCTAAAATCTACCATTTAGTTGTACTTCTATCAAATCTGGTCTCTGATATGGGTCTATTTTTCTACCATCTATCTTCACACAATCTAAAACTTGGTTTCTTGGGTTGAGAACTACGTGATTCTTACTTAAACTGGTCTTGTCTCATGTCTTTTTGATTTCTTTCATCTGTGTCATCATGCCTTGTGTCACAATAGTCATCTCTTAGTTGTTTTAGCCTCATCTTAGACAATTTTCACCAAGGATACTTCACCTCTTGGTATGTTCTGTGCAATTACTTTGAGACAGTTTCAAGTTTGGTCTTAGTTCACATCTCTTGTTCAAAACTTTATCTATGACCGTCACAACTCAAAGTAGCAAAACATTTCCTTCAATCAATCAAGATGAATCTGTACTTTCCACACAATTACCAGCTACATCTAGTGATGAATCATCTTGATCTCCTTCCCCGGTATGACGACCTTATAATAAATGGTCATTTCATGTGGATCTTAGTAGGGTTCAAAATCCTTTGTTTCAAGAAGACCCAAATTCAGAGAACATTCAATCTTTTCATACCAAATCTTTACACCTTGAATCCTTGCATTTTGGCAAGATGGCCGATCATAACCAATTAGGTGGTGAGGTTAGCAGAACTGACCTCTTTAGAAATTGGGGTAAGTGCCATTCTGAAGACCCTCTAATGATGTAGAAGTATAAATCACTCAAGAAGAGATTACACAAGCTTGTGCTAGCAAAGATTTATGTAAAACAATGGGAATTCTACTAGCTGAAGAGAAAGAAAAATACATTCTTAAACTAGCCAATCAAGGGGCTAAGTTACCTTCCAATTATGCTGTAGAAACACTTGTTGAGAAAGAGGAAGAAATTGAAAATTCTCACTTGCAAAAAGAAATGCAAACCATGCAAGAGCAAATTTCTCAACTCTTGAAAGAGAAAGATAAACCTGTTACACAATTCACGCTGGAAAGCATCTGGCCTTTCCCATTGGATAAAGATCTTCACATGCCTCATTTTCCCAAAGGAGTTGAACTTCCTAAATATGAAAAATACTTGGGTACATCTGACCCTCAAGACCATTTGAGAGAATTTGGTGCTCTCTCAATGGAATTCATACATGACACAACCTATCTTATGCATCTTTTCCCATGTAGTTTGGGAGGATCAGCTATGGAATGGTTCTCTAGACTACCAAATGGCATCAAGACCTTTGACAAAATTGCCAATTTATTTCTACAACACTATTCTCACAACATCCAACATCTAGTTCATATTCGATATTTTTTCAACTTGAAAAAAAATAATGGGGAATCCTTCTTGGCATTTCTCCAAAGATGGAGACAACTCTAAACACAATATTCTCGCAAGATACCTAAATCAAAAAATTTGGATATCTTTCTCAATAATCTTCTTCCCAACTTTGGGTATCAAGTACAACTACAAGGTCCTCTGACCTTTGATGACATGATTAAACAAGCTGTAAGAATCAAGACATTTATGATCAAGAAAGGAGAATTGAACTTACACAAGGAAAACAAACAAGGGTCTTCTTCCTCAAGCAAAGATAAGTCTAAATTTCCCAACAAGAACCAAAATGTTGTGAATGATGGCGCTATAGAAAATGTGACTCCTAAGCCTTCCAAGGCTTCCTTTAATCTCACTACCACGATACAAGTGGACAAAACCACTGAACAGGCTGTGGTAGAATCCAAACCAAGTACTTCATGATTTTCTGGACCTAAACCTTGGGCTCCTAGGCCGAAGCGTGAGTTCACTCCTTTAGGAGAACCTCTTGAGGTGGTTTACAAGACTCTTGTGGACAACCATTTGCTTACTCCTTTGAATAATTCACGACCTTATGATCTACAACCACGACCCTCTTGGTGGAATGAATTTGCTTATTGTGATTTTCACCAAAACAAAGGTCATAAAATCGCTACTTGTCTTAAATTACGACATACAATCTAGGATCTCATCAATAGTGAGGTTATTATTGTGGGAGGTCACAACAAAAATTCTGATCACCAAGCTTTCAAGGATCTAGTTCCTCCTCATGGAAAAGGTGATTCATCTAAAGGCAAAAATACTGATGTTAAGGTCAACTATACTTACACCAATAATGACAATGTCATTAATATGGTTGAACCTATTGATACTAAATATTGCAATGTCATCATTCTTAAGGGAAAGGAAGATACTTCCAAGTCTAAAACACCTTTCATTTTGTGAGGATATACACCTCAGTCCTTTGAACAAGGACAGTCTCAAGTGAGCGCCAACATTGTCACTTGATCTCGCGCTAAGATCATCCTCAAAGGCCCTAAGCCTTCTCTATCTACATCAACTCAACTTTTAGACAAAGCTAAGGTTTACTCTGCTACTAATAATCCCAAAGTGGGTTCCTCATCTAATGATACTAATTACAACATTCTTGATCAATTGCAACATACTAATGCTCAGATAACTATTTTTGAGCGCCTAAAAATCTCCCCTGCTCACAGGGAAATCTTGGACAAAGCCCTCGCTGAGGAAAATGTCCCAAAAGATCTTGATCTTGACTAGTTTCAATCTATGGTAGGTCACTTGACCTCCTCACATTACTTGTCTTTCTCTAACGAAGATGACCATTCTTTGAGTCACCCGCATAATAACCCTCTGCACATTGAAGTCGTGATTGGTCCAAAGTGTGTTCGCCGCATTCTCATAGATAATGGCGTTGGCCTAAATATTTTCTCTGCTAGTTTCCTTATTGAGTTAGGCTATGGTGAGGATTGCATTGATGCTTGAAAAAAAATTACCATTAAAGCTTATGATGAGGAAGAACGTAAATCCAAGGGGCTAGTTGTGTTTCCAATTAGAGTCGTTCCTGTTGAACGAGATGTTGTCTATCAAGTGCTTGACATTCCTTTGGAATACAATATTCTGTTAGGAAGGCCATGAATCCATGAAATGTAGGTTGTCCCTTCCACATACCATCAGTGCATTAAGTTCCCATTCCAAGGATCTGAAGTGACTATACCTGCTAATACATGCTATGATTGCAATGCGCTCACAAAATCTGCTGATATCCTTGTGCCTACCAACAGAGAATCTATCGAACACCTTGAGAATAAATTAAAAGAAATGGAAAAGAGTTTGACACAGAAAGAAACTAATATGGGAGGATATCAAATTGAACCTGTGCTATCTATTACATCTTTTCCTTTGTCTCCATGTTCTCTTGGAAGACCTTCTAAAAGCACTAAACCTTCTACGGTCCCTTCTCCAACAAAGTATGGTGATACCTTTGTACAAGCCACAGTACCATTAGAAGAAGAAGCTAAAAATAGAGCTATCAAAGGTTGGATCTATAAAGGAGAAGACAATTTTTAAAATACTCCTCCTTATGACATAAAACCTGAGCAATATGGCAAAGGTTTATCTATTATGCAACATTTTGGCTATAAAGGAAATGGTCCCATAGGTGCGAATCATAAGGGATTGATTGTACCACTTGAAGCCATTGGTCATAGAACACGTGAATCTATAGGTATAGGCTTCCAAAAACTCACATTCCAACTAGGAATAAATAAGTTTGTACCTCAAGAAGATAATAAACCAACACCTGAAGAAACACCTAAAATTGTAGAACCTGAAGACAGCTCTGATGAGGATACTTTTCCTTATCCTATCCCTCCAGAACTGGCAGCATTCTTAGCTGAGCCAGATAACTTTGTACCACATGTCAGTATAGTAGACACTGACAGTGATTCTGGTACCACCACTTCACTTTCTCCATTAACTTATGAGGAGTGGAAATAAATCTATATTCTAGATCCTAGCCATCCAAGTGATTTATACATACCACCACACTTTCAAGAACAGTTTGACCAGGAATTCCAGTCACTTCTCATTACACAAGAGGAAGCTGATGCTACAAACACTACTGAGGTACCTAGGTCAAAAGGTGCTCATCTAACCATAGCAAAGGTTCTAGGTAGAACTCATCCCAACTGGGGACAAAGGGTTGATTTCACCCATGTTCTTGACATGCGACCTAATGATGAAATAGACTCTCATGAATATGAGTTTGATAGCTTGTCATATGCCACTTCTGACAGAGATACAGATATAGCTAATGCATATGAAAACCTTCTCAAAGTAGGTGAACGGTCTAGTGTAGGGTCACATGAGTCTGACTACCTATATGTTAACATGTCATCTACTACAGTCGCTAGGCATCAAAGGAATTTGACTATACCTCTGGATGAGATCACTTTAGGTCTCAACTTGCTTGTCCATGCCTTTGATGACTATACCATGAATGCACTTGAACCCATCAAACCCATCACTCCTCTTTCACTTTGCCATCCTGAGCTTATAGACTGGAACTCTACCTCCCCATCTAATGAAGTCCTTACATTCTAGAATGATTATGCTCTTGCCTGTTACCTACACGCTGTCAAACCTGTAACGTCTCCCACTAGCGAAGCAAGTGTCAATATGACTGAGGCTGACATCAAGTATCTTAGTCACAAAATAAAAAGAAGAAAAAATAGGTGCTCTTATGGTGAAAACCATATTGTGGCAGTATCAGAGCCTAAAATAGTCAAAATAAAAGACGTATCCAAGGGTGAAAACCTCTCCGAGGTGCCCAAGGATGAGATACTTGATGCGCTTTCGAGTCATTTTTAGGAAAGATCATCTGTGCTTATTAAACCAACTCAACCTATCAACTTGGGTACAGAGGCAGAACCTCAGATTATTCACTTGGCACAATCACTATCAGAGGCAGAAAGAGAGGAATTCACTACATTCTTCAAAAGCAAAAAGATTAACTTTGCATGGAAATATTCAGACATGCCAGGATTAGACCCTAATATAATCATGCATCATCTATCCATTAAACTGGGTGTTAAGCCCATCAAGCAGAAGCTTCACAAAATGCACCCACATGTAGCCCTACTTGTCAAAGCTAAATTAGAGAAACTTCTGAAGGCAGTGTTTATCAGAGTAATTGATTATGCAGAGTGGATCTCTAATATTGTTCCAGTATCAAAACATGATAAATCTATACGAGTCTGCACAGACTTCATAGACCTGAATTTGGCATGTCCTAAGGATGATTTTCCATTGCCTAATATTGATATGATCGTAGATATGATGGTAGGGTATGAAATGTATTCAATAATGGATGGTTTTTCTGGCTATAACCAAATAAAAATTGCGCTATAAGACCAAGAGAAAACTACCTTCACATGTGCCTGGGGCACCTTCTATTGGAATGTCATGCCCTTTGGACTCAAAAATGCCGGTGCTACATATCAGAGAGTTGTTACCACCATCTTTCATGACATGATACATAAAACAATGGAAGATTATGTGGATGACACTATGGATAAGAGCATGCACCAAAAGAAACATCTTGCTGATCTAGGTCCTATACCAGATCATATGGAACAATTCAGTCTGAGGCTCAATCCTAAGAAATGCACATTTGGCATAACATCTAGAAAATTTATTGGCTACATCATCTCTGCCAAAGGTATTTAGGTAGATCCTGCAAAAGTACAAGCTATCATGGAAATGCCACCACCAAAAAATATTAGACAAATGAGAGGACTTCAAGGCCAACTGCAGTCTATCCATCATTTTATCTCTCAACTGGCAGACAAGTCAAAACCATTTACCAAGACTTTACACAAGGGTGTGGCTTATTAGTGGAACACAAAATGTGATGAAGGGTTCACACAAATCAAGCAGTATCTTGTGAACCCGCCAATCTTGATGCCTCCCATTCATGGGAAGCCACTTATACTTTACATATCTGCTATGGATACATCATTTGGTATCCTATCAGCTCAAGAGGATCAGCACAACAAAGAAAGGGCTATCTATTACATTAGTCAAACTCTAGTCTCATATGAAACAAAATATTCTGCTATAGAGAAGGCTTTCCTTGTAGTAGTGTTTTCTTCACAAAAATTGTGGCACTATATGCTAGCTCATACTACATGTTTAATTACTAAAATTGATCCTCTGAAATATTTGCTCAGTAAAGCTACCCTCACAGGTAGAATAGCTAAATGGGTCATGCTTCTCAGTGAATTTGATATTGAATATGTTGAAAGGAAATCCATTAAAGGCCAAGCAATAGCAAATCAGTTGGCAGAAGCACCTCTAGTTGATAATCAACCATTGCACATTGAATTTCTAGATGAGTCCATATTACTTCTTACACATCGATCATGGACTATTTTTTTTATGATTCATTTACCCAACAGGGGTCAGGCGCTGGGATACTATTCATTACACCTCAAAGGTACTCTTTACCAAAAGCATACAAGATGTTGTTTCCTTGTACAAACAACATTGCTAAGTATGAAGCCCTAATCAATGGTATGAAGATCGCCCTTGAGTGGCGCGTAGATGAACTAAATGTTCTTGGAGATTCACAGCTAGTCATTAATCAAGTCAATTATATCTATTAGACAAGGGATGACAAGCTGGTACCTTATAAATGGTTGGTTGATGATCTTAAATAGTATTTTACTCATATCACATTTCAATAGGTTCCGAGGGTAGATAATAAAGTGGTAGATGCCATGGCTACTCTTGCCTCTATGCTACAGATGCCTGAAAATGATTTTAAACATGAATTCCTAGTGGAGACGTTACGCTACCCAGCCTATGACTCCCCTGATTCCTAGATGATCTATTCTATTATAGGACATGACTCATCTCGCTACCATCACATCTTTTCTTACCTTAATGACCAGATTGTTCTAGACACTTACTCCCAGAATGAGAAACGTCACCTAATCTGTAGTGCTTCATGGTTCATCATCATCACTAATGACTTGTATAGATGTGGTCTAGATGGTACCCTCCTTAGGTGTTTAGAACCCGATGAATCCAAATGAGCACTAGTAGAGGTACATAAAGGCATCTGTGGGTCACACTCTAACGGCTTGACATTGGCCCGTAAACTTGTTAAAGATGGTTACTATTGGCCAGATATGGAAAAAGAAGTAACACAGTTTGGTAAGTCTTACAAACAATGTCAATTACATGGCAACCTGATTCCTGCTCTAGCCAAGGAGCTTATTCCATTCATTACTTTCTAGCCATTTCAACAATGGGCCTTTGACTTGGTGGGTCAGATCTACCCCTCATCCTCCAATGGACATAAGTTTATAATCATAGCTACAAACTATTTTAATAAGTGGGTGGAGGCAGTCCCTCTCACCGTTGCTAGTGGCAAAATAGTAGCTATGTTTATTCTCAACTACATCATCTGCAGGCATGGTGTACCCTTTGCAATTATCACTGATAATGGGGGACAATTTAAAAACAAGGATTTGATAGAGCTATGCTCCAAGTTTAAAACTATTCAACATTGGTTTTCCATATATTATCCTCAGGGTAATGGATAGGCAGAAGCATCCAACAAAACAATCCTTAAGATCCTGCACCGCACAGTGCATAAATTTGAACGAGATTGGCATCTTCGAATCAATCCAGCTCTTTGGGCATACAAGACAAGTATAAGAACACCAACTGGGGCTACACCCTATGTGTTGGTTTATGGAGCAGATGTTGTGCTACCTATTGAGGTTGAGATTCCTTCTCTGCAAGTCTCTTTTAAGGGCCTCATTACTAATGAAGATACCAGAATATCTCGGCTACAAGAGCTAGAATTACTTGATGAACATCACCAAGTGGCATTCGATCACCTTAGAGTATACCAAAAGAGGATGTCCAAGAGCTATAACAAGAATGTTAGACCAAGGGATTTCCAAGCAGGTGACCTCGTTCTGAGGGAGAACCCTAAGAATCAGCAACATCATATCCAAAAAGGGAAGTTTGAACCAAATTGGCTTGGTCCGTATATTGTTACTACAGTATTTGGGTCTGGTACCTATCAACTCTCTACTATTGAAGGAGAACAACTCAAAGAGCCCATCAACACTCTTTATCTGAAGTGGTTCTACAGCTAAGACATCTTCAGTGTGCTCTTGTATATACTAAAGTCTTGAAAAATTTCTAAAAAATCTAAAAAAGTCCTGAAAAAAATGGTCATCTTAGTGAAAACCTACCGATAGGCACTTCGATGTATCTCCAAAAAAATCATATATTCCAAAAATTAAAAAAAAATTAAAAAATTGAAAAATACAAAAAAAGAGAGAAAAAGAAAAAAGGTGCCATTGATGAAAACCTGGCACACAGGCGTCGTGATAGAAAAAAAAAAGAATTTCTGCCAAGAAGGTGAAAACCTGGTAAACAGATGCCTCTTGTTCCACAATGCTATATCTATTGCAACACCACTTGGCTTTATGCATTTTCTTTCCTGCATTACTACTTTCCTGCTTACATTTTCTTTCAATTCCCGTCAAGACACCAACTCACATGGATTGAAACTCGTCATACTCTTAGAACAACCCTCCTGATCTAGGGGCACTGTCCTATTTATCTTTTAAGGATCTTCTTCACATCAGTCACCAGTGGTTCTCACTACATCTTTCTACTGATGTATAGCTTATACTATGACCATTTCATTTGAGCATCTCTCTCACGTCGGTCACCAGTGGTTCTCACTGCGTCTGCCTACTATCACTATTCTATCGAGTTTACTCACATTTCTTATAGTTGGAGTTATCCTCATACGCTCTATTTATCGATACTTATTCTTGATGATTCTTTTCTTTAGTCTGTACATATCTTTTAGTCACTTTCGTGACACTCTGGTTCCTTTGCGAACCCTCCTCACTTGACATTGATTCAGTACCATATGCTTAAGGGAACTCACATCTTGTTTGTCCTCACAACATACATCAAGTCAGTCATCATTACTTGGGGGCATGAGCCCCCCATTTGATCACATCTTTGGTTTACATCTAGTGTTAGTAATCTTGTCATTTCTCAAGGACAACTCGCTACTGACACAAACTGGTGTTTTTCAACACCACCATAAATAGTTTTTTTTAACACTATCTTTGGACACATCTATGTTTTTCAACACACATTGGATATCTCAAACGTAAACATTTGTCGATAACAATCAAACATAATTCACTCACAAGTACAATGGTGTTTTTCAACACCTCTAAAACATGAACACATTCGAAAACTTTGAAACTGGCTGAGCTATGATTGAATATTTATTTGTATGTTGTTTGTTATCATGAATTTCATTGATATTTTCTTTGTCTACTTCTTGTTGGTGTAGTCCCGATGATCCAGCAACGTAAAATAAATAGGGTGTATGTGATAAGAGCTCCCACAATAAGGTGGAACAACCTCAACTCCCTCGATCTTCTTTATTTGTATGCCATGGTGAGGTTGGTACTATCTCCTTGCCTGTTATTGCTTTGTTTGTTATTGATCTATTTGTTTATGCATGATCACACTCATGGTTATCTTGGCTTTGAATGCCTCGATACTGGTGTACTCTTGCAACATTAACTAGAAACAATGTTCAGGTCATCTTGGCTTTTTTTCCCTAGTGCTTACATTCATTTCCTACATTTCATCTGATGAAGAGTCATATTCATATCCTTATGGTTGCACTGTGGCGCCAGTAAGGGTTGTATCGACTTTGATGTTCCAAAAACATGCTCAATGATGATGATTTTACGATGGGTCTCACAACCATGTCCTAGAATTGCACTTCCATATTGCATCTAGCATAGAATTTCATTTTCATATTGCATCTAGCATAGGATTGTGTTTTCATTCTAGCCTTGCATTGTTGCAGCAATTCAGTGTTCTCTTCTTTGCATTCTCCTGGGTTCATACATAGGGGAATTCTTCTTTAGAATCTTGGTTTCATCATGACTGACCAAGTGTTTGATCCTCGCTCTCTATCTTCAACTATATGATCAACCTATTTTCAGGATCGAAATTGAAATTTGATACTTCTATATAGCTCAAAATTGCATTTTAAAATTTTCAAGACCGCCGTGATCGGACGCTTGTGCAATCAACTTTCTGACGTTGCTTTCTTGTCAGAATCTTATCTAATCAACATTTCCTCAAATCTTTGACTTTTTTCCTCAAAATTCAACTCTAGTCAACTCTGGTCAACCCTAGTCAAACTTGGTCAACTAGACCTTGAAATCACTCGCAATTGATTCTGAATCTTCAAAATTCTTCCGTAATCTATTCTGAGTTCTTCTTGATCTCCGATTCAACATTTATCTATGATTTTTTTCTCTCCATCATCATTATGACATGTCATCTTTCCATTTCGCTCCCAAGGGGGTAGGATGATTACATCTTTAAATCTATTTCAATCAATCTAATCTGATTTTCAAAAGTCCTCATTGCTAGGGGCATCTCATCACTTGGGACATGTTCAGATTTTCGTACCTCATAGTCAAAACTGGATACTCCATAATCAATAAGGGCATCTTTGTTCCTTACATCTTGTCATCTATTAAGCATCTGAGCAATCTAACTCAGATTCTTGAGGATCAAGCTCTGTTCTGGAGATGGTTCTCAAAAAACTATCTTTTTGGGACAGGTATCAGAGAAATCTAACCCTGACTCCTAATAATCAAGCTCTATCCCAAAGATGATTCTAAACCACTATTTACCATCTTTTGAGACAGGTATCGAGGAAATCTAACCTTTACTCCTGAAGGTTAAGCCTCATTCTGGGGATAGCCTTGTTGATGAAGGGTGCTCCCCTTAATACCACAAACACATAACAGAAATAGAGAAGCAACAACAATTTGCAAGAACAGAAAATGGACTTCTTATTATCTCCACAAATGCGGAATTACAAACTTTCATAATTACAATATGCAAAGCCACATGGGCATTCCCCTCATAATATTTTGTAGGACAAAGCCTCAAATTATTACCCAGATCTACCTAGAACTGTCCCGAACTGCCTAAAACAACACTACGGGCCTTCTTTATATAGGCAATTTCCACCGCCCGAGAAGGTTCCAGAAATTTAGCCCTTAGGGCCGACCAAACTTAGAA
>MU223815.1:3716895-3733368 GCA_018584345.1 Thuja plicata | reverse complement strand
GGACTTATCTTCCCTCTCTCCTAGGTTCCCTACCCACCGAAATTTTTTACTCCTTACTATCTCTCACTCTTCATGACTGAATCACTACAGTCATGCACCTTCTTACTTATCTATCTTATCTACAAGTTCTCTAGTCGGACCATAGGCTCGCCTAGGACTTTTCTGACCTCTTGACTAGCTTCTCATCCCACAAAAATATAGAAACAAGCATAATATACATGGAGGATGCTTCTTGACTGTCACAATCCATCTAGCAGATTATCAGAGTTAAGAAGCACCCATGTTATCTAACAGAAACAAAACAACACTTTACAGAAAGCTACTCAGAACAAAAGAACACGTAAAGTACAGACAAACTTCTCTTTAGTGATTTACAGAATATTACAATCCTCTGCTAGTCTATTCTCTGCAACTAACTAACTGAACTCAACTTCTGAACTGTCTGAACTCTTTCTCAGATTCTCCTTCTCTACTTTATCTCTGGCTTCTCCTTGATTCTGTAACCCTGGTGGTTACCTGTCGATCCCAGCCTTCCAGCTGTTCTCTGTTCTTCATGCTCTCTGCAAACTGTCATCTCTTCTCTGCATGGTCAACACTCTGGTCATCTTTCTTTCCTTCATGTCATTCCTTTTCTGTTTGGCGGTTAAGACTTTTCAATGTCTTCTCCTATCAACACGTCAACATATTTGACCATTTGACTGATCTATTTTTCCATCGCGTAGTCGCGAGCTGAAATGACCTTTTACATTTTTCTCTGCGACTAAGCGATGACCTGCTTTTCGCACTCCCGCAATGTCTTTTCCTGACTTGGCTTTTACCTCGCGACTGAGTGACGAGCTCAAGTCGTGCACCCGCAATGTCTTTACCTGTTATGTCTTTTCCTTGGTGACTGAGCGATGAGCTCATGTCGCGCACCCGCATTGCTTTTTCATGAGCTACATTTTATGCTGCGACTGAGTGATGAGCTCAAGTCGCATACTCGCACTACATCTTCATTGACTGCTCCTTACTCTGCGAGTTGGCGATGCACGTTAGTCGCGCACTCGCTGCACTTCTGGATGAACTGGACATTCATTGGCGACCCTGCGACACAATCCGTCGCGCACTCACAACTCTTTCTGACGAGCTGGCCCTATCTTGGCGACTGAGTGATATGATCAGTCGTGCACTCGCTATGTTTCTACTCGAGCTGCCTCTCACTTTGCGACCGAGTGATGAGCTCGTGTCACGCTATCGCACTTTCTGGAGACGAGCTGCCTTTTCTTCGGCGACCTGGCGATGCATCGGGTGTCTCTCACTTGCACACCACGACGTAACTATTTGTCTTCGTGACTGAGTGATTGATCACCCATCGCGTTGTCGCACCGTGTTTTCTCTGACTGCGAATTGACTCGCGATTGGGCGATGAGCTCCCCGTCGCGTTGTCGCGCACTGTTCTTTCTACTAGCTGTCTGCGACTGAGCGACTAGTTCCTCGTCGCGCACTCAGGCACTAACAGACTTAACACATAACTAGCTCGCGAGTGTGCGATGCATTCCTTTTGCTTCTCTCTGCTGCTCTGTGACTGTGCGACTAAGAAAAACATGACTTGCTCGTTGAAAGGCTTGTATCAAAACTGTTTCAAAATATTGGGGCTAGGGTTTTGAGCTAAACCCTAGGGTGCTCTGCACCAGTATCGGGGCAATCTAACCCTGACTCCTTAAGGTTGAGCCTCATTCTGGGGACATTCTTGTGAAAGATATCAATCTAACCAGTGTCTGGGAAATCTAACCTAGATATGGGGGGACTAAGCTTCGTTCTGGAGATAGTCCTACGCATTTCTATTGACCATCTTTTTCGATAGGTATCGGGGAAATCTAACCCTGACTCCTAAAAGTTGAGCCTCATTTTGGGGACAGCCTTGTGAAATATATCAATCTATTTAGGTATCAAGGCATCCTAACCTAGATCCCTGAGGATCAAGCTTCATTCTGGAGATTATTCTCAAAATCTTCATCTATTAGGTATCGGGGCAACCTAACCTAGATCCCTGAGGATCAAGATTCATTCTGGAGATGACCCTCAAAAACTCTACTTGACCGGCGTCTTGGAAACCTAACCTAGAATTTGGAGAGTCAAGCTCTGTCCTAGAGGTGGCTCTAAAATCTTCATCAATCGATCTTTGCATCATCAATTTTTGAAATCTATTCTTCTATGCTTCAGGCATCAGACTATTCTTTGAATTGATGGGCTGCTCGCACATCAATTCAAAGAGGGGCAAAATGTAACACCCCAAAATAGGCATCTTGCAACCCTCACCAATTTTGTTGCATTTGTCATTCTTCTGAATCATCAAAGTCCTATTGTTCTAGGCAATTTTGAGTTTTAACTGACTCTACTCAACCTAAGTGTCAAATGCAAAAAATCCTAAATCTGCATTAATCATACATTATGTTTAATTTCTAAATATCTATTGGCTAAACAAACCCTATGATTGAATTAATTTAATTATAAAGTCCTAGCACTTTAATTAAATTAAATTCACCACTTTTAGCTAAAACACATAAAAAGAAATTAAATAATATTTAATTATTAAATAAATATCCTCATTTCAATAATTGAATTTAAATATTCAGATAATTGAAAAAAACACATTTATGAGGTCATATTTATTTAATTAATTAAATATTCTCCCAAAATCTTATCTTCAGTTCAGAAATGGAAACTTTGAATTAATTGTGCTTTAAAGAGAAAGAAAATAGTTAAAATCACAAATAAAACAATTAAAATAAAAAGAAAGATAGTTAAAACAAAAAGAAAACAATTTATTGTATTCTTTTAAAGAAAGCTTTCTAATTTGAACTGGCTTTTCTATCTATTTTATTTCAAAAAGGAAAGTTTCTATTCTTGACAACCTCTGAGTCTATAAAAGAACTCCCATTTCTCATTCAAGCTCCTTCCTAAATTTCTGCTCATATGCATTGTTAGAATACTAAATTGTTGCTACATTCTTAGTTCATAATCTCATATAGAATAATCTCATTTTGCAATAGATTAATTTCAATTTCTAGAATAATCTCATTGAAATCATGGCATAGTTTTAATCTCATTTCCAGTTTAAATGGATCATTTAGATTAATCTTGCATATTTCATTTCTAGATTAATCATTGCATTCATGGAAGCATAAATCCTTCATTCTAGATTGGTCTATGGTTGTGAGACTCTTGTTCTGAGAGCTATCTCAAAACCCCATCTGGATAAAAGGCAACATGTCAAATCATGCAGATAGGCAAGATGAATAATCTCATATTCATTCTTATGTGTATCTGATGAATAAGGACTATGTTGAACTGTATGGTTGATTAACAAGGCCAAATCTACCACATACAACAACTACATCAAAATTAATAAATAGACAAATGTGGTTGCTAATCAAGTTGTTGTTGCATCTCACAATGCCACTTCTGCATCCACTGCTTTCCGGATGAATCGTATGTTTACTCCTCTCTCTGAATATTTACATTCTATTATGAGTAGGTTGTTAAGTGCTAATATGATTACCTTGCCTCCTATTCAACCTCTCCTTCCTACTACTATAGCTTCAAAATCCTTTTATTCTAAATCTTTTTTCCAATACCATCGCCAGAATGGCCATGACACTAAAAAATGTTATTCTCTAAAGCATTAGGTTCAAGACTTAATCGATTCCAATGCTTTATCTGTGGATAATTTTGATGGTAATGGGAAAAAAATTTCTTCTCCTCCTAATCAAAACTTTCAAATCTATATGAATCCTCTACCTACACATGATACTAATACCATCGCTTAACCATCTTCTATGGATATCATTTATTATTCAAAGATGGATGATCTTAATCACATTGTTAATCATGTGGAGAGTGTTGTTGTATCTCAACCTATTGTTCAAGATCCTTCACCTCCACCTCAACTCCCAGTTCTACCTAAACCTCAGAAACAAACTAAGGATAAGCGACCTCAGGAAGTTTCAATTACCTTTTATGACTTTGAGATTATTAAGGCACCCGATGGTCCCCTTTATATTTATGCTAGGATTTCTAAGATACCTACGTGTGGTTGTCTTGTTGATCCCACATATTTAATCAATGTTATTACTGAGGAAAATATTTTTATGAAAGGTCTACAACATGATTGTTATGATCTATCGGATGCATGGATCCAAACTTGTAATGGTTTTCTCTATCCTGCACTTGGTTCTATTAACTTGCCTATTGAACTTTGTGGCAATTTTGTAGTTACTACCTTCATTATTGTTCCTACATCTGATCAATTTCAAGTCAAATTTGGTTTGCCTTGGATAAATTCTATGCATTCTATTGCTTCTCCTATTCATAAATGTCTTAAGTTCATTCATAATTGGGAAGTAAAAATGATTAATCACAGTTTATATCAACCTTCTAGGCCTAGATATTGTGCTACTCTTGAATTCTTTTGGCCCTCATTACCTAATTCATGTCCTCCTTTCCCTAACAACCTTTTTCGCTCATATCAAGCCTATAAACATCGCAAGATTATCAAGTTAAGCATGCCTTGGATAGATCTTAACCGTGGTCTTTTGCCCACTCCTTTTATACCTCCTTTATCCATTACTGCTAACTCTATTACTCAACCTCCCAGTGTTTCTTTTTAGCCTACTCTGAATCCTATCAATCCTCCTATAGAACTTGTGAAGGAATCAATGGTTATTCCTCCTAATTCTCCACATGTGTCAAACAAATCAAAACATAATAAATCTGCTAATGAACATTATAAGAAGTGTAGATCTAATGCTAGGGCCCGTGCTTCTCTTCTTCAAAATTATTTATCTTCTTTTGATCAACCTATGCCTAATGTGTTGGAAGAAGTCAATATTCACAATGATGTCAAAATGACTGAGTATAATGATCCTATTCGCATCTTAGATCCCATTTTAATTAATCTTGATGAGGACGATACTTTAGATGATCCTACTGATCTTAGCTATGAATATGAGACCATTGATCTTGACACTAACTTACCTCATATGCTTTCAACTCAATTGACAATTACACCTAGTATCAAGAAATGTGATTCTCAAGAGGATTCTTGTTTGGAACTGGCTATTATCCCTAATGTATTGGATATAGTCCCTCTTGCGAGTTTCCCACCTTCCCTAAATGATATAAACTAAGATGGGGAGGGAAGGCAATGTGCCTGATTGGCTTATCCTTCATGATAGCCATTTTTTGTGTTTTCATGTTGTACTTTGCTTCTCTCGTAATGTGTTTGCTAAATGTTTGTTAGACTCTTTTACGCGACCCTTGTTACTTTGTTGGTGTAAGGTGATAAAGGAATCAAACCTATTGTGCAATTCTTCTATATGTATCTCAATTCTTCTATATGTTGTTTTCATGTTATGTTGTACGTGTGCTATTGTTCGTAAATGTTTTCCTTGTATAGTCTTCTTGGATCTGTGACATGGTAGCACTGATTCTTTTTGGTCTCCATGTTGTGGTCTAAAAATATTCTTCTTCGTAACTCTTGAGTTTTCTTTCCTCCATTGTGATTGTAGTTCTACTATCTTTGGGGAATGATGTTAATTCATTTTCAATAATATCATATCTATATGTACATGTTATATTATCATCATACTGACCCCATAGTAGGTAGATCCCTGCTATTTTCTTTGTATGTTTATATGATATTTCCCTTGATTTGTCTTCATTTGGGGGCATCTCGTAGTGGAAACATAATCAGTAGAGTTTAAATTTACAATGATCTCTTGATCCCTTGAGTTTCAAATTACAATTTTTTGATCCCTTAAGGTCAGAAGGTGTCCTTAAGAATGGATCTCCCTGATGGTTTGACTAGTGAGTAGCCACTTTCACTAGGCAGTTCAACTCCATCTTTCCAGTTGCACTTTTTCCTTGTGTGGTTCACAATGGGACATAAGTTCTCATTGGGTGAGGTAAACATATCCTTTCTCTCTCTCCTTAACTAGTGATGTCTCTCTTATCGTGATCTTAGGGTTGATAAATACTTAAGTTCCTTCAGGGCTTGAGGACTTCTTTTTCCGTTATGATTCCAATAAGATTATCTATTCTTTATTGTCTCCTTTACCAAGAGTTTTTATTGAGTCCATACTCTTGCTAAAGTGGGGGTTAAATATATAGTTGAAAAATGGAAACACTTCCATGATAGACTAGTTTAGCCTTCTAGTTAAGTGGTTTGGGGTCATTTCAAGCACCTTTAATGGGTTCCTGACTTTTATCTGGCCTTATCCCCTAGTTCTGCCCCATTTCCACTCTTTCCAGCCTATTTCTGGCAACCCAAACTGAGAAACTGGGACTTTGGCCTCAGGGTCAAGGTCAACCTCAACCTTGAACTAGTTCAAGGTCAACCTTGACCTTGACCTAGGTTACAATCGACCTTTTTCAGGTCTAGGAACCAAATTCTAGAATCTCATGGTTTCCGGATGTTGGTCTTTGGAAAAAGTTAATTCCCGCTTCCGGGTCGGCTGTTTCAGACTTCGGGACAAAAAATCCTAAATTATATTTAACATAGGTCCTCTTCTAGGGGCATGGATCCAATTAGAATTTAATTCTCGTATGTCAGCCTCTCTAGAAGATTGTGCTTTAATTTTATATAAAAGGAAGCTTTCTCCTCCCATTTTCTCTAGGACTATCTAAGCATCAAGAAGCAAAAGCATAATCAAGAATCATAAAACTTTAAAGACTTGAAGAGTGAATCCCAAAGGTGAAGAAGAAATATTTGAAGAAATCCAAGTAGCCATTCAAGCATTCATCCATTCTCAAGCACTTCTCAAGCATCCATTTTCATCAAGGAGATCCATTGGTGGCCATTGAAGGATTCAAGCTCCATAGAGCCCTCTTGTTGAATATTTCTCCATATAAATTCCTCCAAGCCTCTTCCAATCCAAGAACCCATTCAGATTGGTGTTGAATATCTACAATAAATTGATTTAAGACATCCTAAATTTTCCATTCTACATTCTATATTCATTTGGTGTATCCATACTTGTGGATCAAGGATTCAAATCCTCCACAAGGACTTTTACATGAGCAAGGTGAATTGTTTCATTTACTTTGTTTATTTTTGCAATTTCAATTATATATATTTGATGTTAGTTCCAAAACCAAGTTTTGACTAAGGCAAACCCCTCCCCCAACAAACAAACCCCTTTTTCCTATAGGTACATGTTTGGAATAGCAGATCGGGACAGAGATTTGGATACCTTTTCAGAAAACTTCTGGGATCCAAAAATAGAATTTCAGTCTGAGACTTTTTAGGTCAATTGTGACCTAGGGCGCAATCATAAATTCTGGCAAATGGTGACATTGACTTGAGGGTGCAAATAAGAACTATCTCAAAATAGAAAAATATTTTTGGGTTTTGTCTGTCTTTGCATTTCTATTCCAGATCTGGTCTCAGAATTTCTAGAAACTCAACACAGGCTTCAAAAAATAGCATTCTTTGGATCTGCACTATTTCAAGGTTAGTTAATTTCTTCCGTTCAATTCAATTAAGGTTTTCAATCCATCTAAATCTAAAATACATTTCAAACTAATCAATCAAACCTGGTACTTAGGATCTTCCTTCCTTATTCTTGTTTCCAAATGATTGATTCATTTGTGCATTGATCCTTCCTTTTGGGTTAATCAACTTGGATCTTTCATTTACATATCTAAGGATAGAAGGAGAGCATTTTATTTACCCCCATAACATATTTAAATGTAAGGGATTTTATGTTAAATGAATACACCACCAAAAACCCCACCATTTTATCCTTTACAAAAACATTTAGAGAATAGATGTCTGATTGCTAAGATTGATGACAATTGGTTGTGGCACAAGAGATTTTGTCATGTGAACTTTGATATCATTGTGAAGATAAGTACTACAAATGCAGCAAGAGATTTACCTAAATTGTTGAAACCTTCTAATGCGATGTGTAAGGAATTTTAGTTGGGTAAGATAACTAAATCTACTTTCAAAAATAAGACCTATTCTTCAAATGGATTACTAGATTTGGTTTATATTAATTAATGTGGTCCTTCTAGAACTAGAAGTTATTATGGACACAAATACTTTATTCTATTCATTAATGACTATTCAAGGATTATGTGGGTTACTTTTTTGAAGGAAAAATATGAAGATTTTAACTAGTTCAAGATATTTAGATCTATGGTTCAGACTAAGATAGGTATGAAGTTGAAGTGTCTAAGATCTCACAGAGGTGGAGAATTTACATCTAGAGAGTTTGAATCATATTGTGAAGAGCATGGGATAAAGAGACAAATGTCTTCTCCATGAACCCCATAGCATAATGGAATTGTAGAGAAAACAAATAGAACAATCCTTGACACTACAATGACTATGATGATTGAAGGAAATGTTTCACAAATCTATTGGAGAGAACCTATTAGCATTGCAGTTTATACATTGAAGTGAGTTCAAATCAAGCATGGTACTGGTAAGACTCCTTATGAGCTTTGGTATGGTCATATTCCTATTGTGAAGTATTTTAGAATCTTTGGAAGTAAATGGTACATTAAGACAGATGAATATTTGTAAAACTTTGATCCTAGAAGTGATGAAGGAATATTTTGAAGACATTATATTTCACAATTAGTATATGCAAGGAAGAAAATGATAAACACCGTTAGTTAATACTACACCAAAAGATAGGGCACAACACTACCCGACGCCAAGGTTATCGATATTGCTAAATACAAAGCATCCTGATGCAACACTACTTAGTGTTAACCAATGACAGAAGACAAAGGAACCCGATGAGTAACCAACAGTGCAACCCAATGAAACAGTAAAGAGTGGAACCCGACAGATCAAGGGAACCTAATGAATAATTCAAAGAAGGAACACCGATAGACTTTTAGTTCACACTGACAATCAGATACCGAGAGTCAGTTACATCCTAGAAAAGGTGGATTTGACTTCCACATTAGATAAATCACTAAATTTTTATATTTATCTTCTTTATTTTTTTTTAAATCCATTACTTGAGGTAAAATAAATCTAATTATTATTGTTTTTATCAGTCTAACTAATTTAAAACATGCAAACTAAAGGATCAAGGTTAAGTTGTATACCTTGGATCTAGAGTTAACATTGTAATAGGTCTAAGGACTTGTATAAATAGATGCTCAGTCAATTGTGAACTCGTTGTTTGATGATGATTGTAGCCTCTGAGAGAATTTAAGGTTCAGACAAGAGAATTCATGCAGAAGCACAGACAAAGATCAAATCCATTTTCAAGAGCAAGAACCAAGGCTACCGACAAGAAGGAAAAGGTATTAATCAATCACTATCGGTGATATTCATACTCTGTAAGCTTTAATGGATCTGTGATCATAGAGTATAGATTGTATACAGTCAGGTCATACATATTGTACACATTCTAACAAGTGTAGTACACTTAAGAAATCCTTTCAAGGAAGGTGGATTTAACAATCCCATTGTAAATCTCTTAACTGAGTGCACACTACATCAGTGTTGCTAAAGCTCTTAACAGAGTAGATCCTAATAGGTCTCCACATTAATACTCCTAATAGGGTAGATCATCATAAGTGATCAAATTTTAAGCCTTAACCAACTCCCTTTCTGTAGATAGTGAAGTTTTGTGGGTACCATCCCCACCGCAGTTTTTACTTCCTAACAGGAGTTTTCTGCGATATCATATCTTGTGTTATGTGTCTATTACTTTCATGAATGTTACATACAATTAAGTTTATGAATTAATATTACATGCATAAGAAAGAACATCATATTTGGTCGATAATACAATAAATATTGATTGCTAATGAAGTAAGGTGAAAAGTGTTAAAAGTTTTAGAGGTACTGATTCACCCCTCCCCTCTCAGTACTATTTCCCATTAATCCCAACAATTGGTATCAGAGCTACATCTCTTCTTGGAAAGCTTAAAGGCTTAAGAGAAAAGATCATACAATGGAGAAGTACAGACTTGAAAAAAATATTGAGAATAAAAATCTTGAAATTCAGATGTTCTATCAACAGTATAAAGAAGCTAGAATCAACATGAGATAGTTGCTGGATGAAAGAAAGAATATGGCATCTCACTGTAATGAGACAGATTATCACGAGGAAAATATTCTAGATTTCTTTGAATCTTTAGGATCAAATACAAGAAAAGCTTCAGATACATCAGAAGAAAGCATCACAAGCCTAACTAAAATCAATCTACATCTAGTTGGACAAGTCAAATCTCTGCAAATCGGTCAAGAGACACAGATGGTAAGGATGTTTGATGTCATGAACAATGATACACAAGATAAAAATGAAAGAACACTAGCTATTGATGATAGAAGAAATATCACAGAAAAGCTACAAGAAAAAGAGTCTAAGATACAAAGACTTACAGAGCATCACCATGAGATTACAAATTAGGTTATTCTTATGAGTCAAGAAGAGAAAAGAATGAATATGAAACTCATTGAAAGAATACAGACTATTGGTGAACTAAGAGAAGAGAATGAAAAAATAAAGCATGAGTTTAGAATTTAGCAACAGCATAATTACATGATTAAGAGAGTTAAAGAAAGTACAAAAAGGATGGATGAATTCTTGAATGCACAAAGAAGGCCCAACACCAACACTGGACTAGGGTACACCGAGCATGGAGAGTCATCAAATGAAGCTAATCCAAAAGATGCCTACATCAATCCTAGACCAAGGAAGCTAAAATGCAATCACTATGGAAAGTAAGGCCACACCTCAAATGTTTGCAGGAGCAAAGAAAAAGGTATTCCTAAATGCACATTTACATTCATAGGACATTGTTATAATTGTAGCAAGAAAGGACATAAAGCATATGAATGTAAATCAAAGGTGAAAGAACCAAAGAAGGAAACCTATATGGACAAGTATTATCACACCTACAAAATGCACAGGAACACATCTCTTGAATGTAGGAAGAAGAAAATTGAAGCATGGAAACCCAAAAATCAAGAAAATGCATATAAACTAAGCAGAGTCAGTAATTCATATGTTTGGGATTACAATACAAGGATAAACTGCATAGCATGTGGTAGATATGGTCACATTGCTGCAAACTACATGAGAACATGGACCAAAAGGTCTAGAGACTCGACCAACCCTGGAATGGCATGTTTACACTATCATAAGGTTGGACATCTAAAGAAGGACTACAAAGACCGAATAACAGAAACCACCACTTTTTGCAAATGGTAACACCATTGAAGACATCAAGAAAGTCAAAAAGAAAATGTGGAGGAAATCTTCAACCATTGAGGAAGCTGGACCAAGCAATGTAGTCGGTGACACATCATCCCATGGATCTGGTGACATCACCACCCCACCTAAAAGATGAACAAGTAAGTATGGAACTACACTACACCAAGTCATATTTTGCATCAGTTCCATTATACAAATTGATAGATAGTCAAAATCTACATGAGTAAAGATGTATATTATGTTACTTGTTACAATTCTAAGAAAACAACCTCATCGGTAAACACATACCAAAAATCATCGATGAACATAAAAGGATGATATGTCTACACTTACCGAGAAGCGTCGGTCAACACATAAAAAGGCTGAGTCGCTAATGTAAACCAACACCCATCGGTAAGGAAGAAAAGTTACAATGTTGCCTTGACACTACACCGAGATCCGTCGGTGAAAGAAAAAATCTTAACAGCTATCCTGAGCATCCTGTCAACACTGAGAATGTTGTTTGAGAGTTTAACAAATGAACTCCATCTTCATGAACAAACAATTTTTTGAGCATTTATGACAGACTTAGGGAAAAAGTCTAAAAATACTCAATGGAAGCACTTCATTCTTCACAAGAAAATTAAGAAAACATAGCACAGCAAAAATAGAGTGAAAAGAGAGCAATTAGTAGAGCATCCTCGACTTGATCCAACACACTCCAAACTGATCACTCACAAGCTACACAGATTGAAGTAAGTACCAAGCATACCGAGAACTCTGTTATTATTTTTGAAAAAGCCCTAAATTTGAAACACAATGGCAACAGCTTCAAGAACAGCCAAATTGAAGAATGAAAAGAAGAATGTCGTTAAGTTAATCAAGAATAGTACTTGTGTGGAACCAAAATACAAGATATGTCCAGAGGTTTCCTCGACGCAACCCGATGATTCTGGCGCATTCTCAAAAATTCCACCTAGGGTTTTGTTGATAGAAGACGTTAGATCGTATATCCACTACAAGATTTCTTAGATTGGTGATCTAGAGATAGATATAGCTTATAAGAAGCTATGTGATGATCAAGGGAACCTAAAGGAATAACACAAGCACTTGTAAGTAAAAGGGATAACAAATGCCCTATATTTCTTGAGGGTTTTCAAAATCGACTGGATTCGATTAGTACTAAGAAAAATACATGATCAAAAGTTATGGCTATATAAACCCAAACAGATTACAAAGGCTATAATACATGTTTTAATAGGTTACCCTATAACTGACAAACCAAAAGCTCACAAGCATCCCTCTCAACTAGAAGTTGAGAAACTCACCAACATTGTATGGGATAATCAAGGACTTAAGGTGAACACCATCACCAATGATGAACTGAGGTTCGGTACATGTGTCATAGGGTACAAAATATTTCAATCTAGCAGGATAAATAGCATAGCATCAATAGCAGTAAGCACAACTTACAAGATTGTCATGAAAGGAATACAAATGGATCTATGTGAGATCCTACTGAAGCAACTTGATGAAAATATGACAACAATCAGGTCTGCCAAGACAAACTCATCTAAGTTTGGCTCACTTATAATGTGTATATTCTTTTATTTTCAAGAATACTTTCCTTCAATTGGCAAAGTGAAGTGGGACACTAGCAAGCCAGTCACATTACAAATAAATGACCTTATCAAGTCACTAGGTGACAACTTTGATTCAATGATGACTGAATACTTCCTTGGTTTCAAGGAAAATATGATGGAGAGAGTTAGGATCCCTAAACAGATAATTGAAAAGCATAAGGAATAGATATGCTTTATGGTGGATTCATATTTTACTCATATTAAGCTAGTTATACTGATGACACCCTAGTTACCACCACTTGACTATGAGATAAACATAGATCAAGAAACAAATGCAATTGATGCACTGTTGAATAAACCACTTGACAGTAAGCAACAAATATTTGGAACATATGAAGAGGCCAAGACTAAAATAAAAATGGGCCTAGTCATAAAGAAGGTTGTCAACAAGAAAAACAAGATGGTAAAGAATCTTGAGAAGTTGTTTTCGGTAAATTAGGAGGAGAAAGAAAAAATAGAGGACACTAAGGGACAGGGTGCCATAGATGAAGAGGAAGATAAGAAAGCATCAGATTTTGAATCTATAGAGTTTGATGTGCCTCCACCTCCAACCAAGAAACCAAGGACTACAGTAGCTCAGAGGACAAGGAGCCAAACTAAAAAGAAAGATACTACACCTCTTAAGAAAAGTCAAGTGAGGACCTATAAGAGGAAGCAACAAATAGATAAGAAAACACCTACCAAAATGAGGAGAAGACTCATCAGAACCAAAGCTGACATTGAAGACTCAAAATAGGATGAGCCTGAAGAATCTAAGAAGAGCTTAACCCCTCAAATAATTGATGAGATTTTTGATTCAATTGCTACAAAAGGTACCATGACTGATAGAAAAATTAGAAAATGGGTAAAACTGGAGCCCAAGGACCAAAATAAAATAGAAGATGCAATAATCAGGTCTATGGTTAGGTTCAAATATGTACCAGTTGAGTTTGCTAACAAAAACCCAAAGAACTAAGTGACAAAATTTTAGCACGATGGTCTTATGCTTTGCACTTAGAAAAGGAAGCAAAGGAGAGGATACTTGTAACACTCATGCCTCCCGAATCCAAAATGGAAGAGATAAAAGAAATGATGAAAAAGAATTCCAATAAATTTGTGGCAAAGATAAGAGCCTACAAGGTGTTATAGGGGAAGCTCATAGAGATTGACAACATGACAGATGCTAAATGGAGAGAAATTCCTAATCTACCTGCAGAATCAACAAGCTATGAGAATCCATTACTTCTCACCAAAACACCTCATATAGAGGAGAAAAAAGAAAAAGAAAGTCCAGAGCACATTACTTTGGATAATATGGAATATACTTATGACATGTAACTAATTGAATGTTTGAAGATGTTAAGTTGATGATCATGCAAGGCATTAAATAAGTTAATGTATTGTATTTTCATTGATGTCAACTTGATATAATCTGTATGGTCATGGAAATACTGCCAAAGACTTCAAAGAACCAATGAATCAAAGGTTATGCTATCAGTAATGCATATAATTCAAGTATTCACTAAGTGACTGTATACACCGACAGAGTGCACACCGACGGTCAAAGTAAAAGAGAAAAGTCATAGTGTTACTAAACGAGCAAATGCATAGCATTATCAATGAGAAAAGTCACAATGTTTCCTGACAAACAAAGCACAGAGAAACCCGACAGAAAGAATTACAGTGTTTCCCAATAGAAAAAACAAGGATGGAGATCCTGATGACAACTAAAGTCACACCGACAAAATAGTCAGTTATCACCGATGACTAACTGAAGTGTTAACCAATAGAATAGAGAGTTCGGAAATGAAAAAATACTTAGCTATCAAGAGCTATAAATAGACTTAATGGATACTTATCATTGTTTTAATCATCCAGATAAAGCCGGAGATAAGTAATTGATTTGAATCTGATTTGTCCAGTTGGCAAGAAGATCTCTTTGAGATAAAACATGATTTTGCTTTAAATTTATTGGTGAGAATTGTGGATCATGCCAAGAATCAAGAAAGCCAAGAAAAGATAAAATATGTCTATATAAGAGACAAACCCAATTCATTACAAATTGTGTGGGAGAGGTGAACAAGAGAAGAGGAAAGATGCTAAAGAAAATCTGAAGGAGAACAAAGTCTTCATTCAGTCCTAATCAACAAGCTAGAAGAAAGAGATAGATTCTGCAGACACTGACAAATAGTGAGATAGCATCACAGAGAAAAATAGTGTGGAGAAAAGGTATAGAATTGATTATATTGATCAGAGAGGTAATGGACTTAAAATAGATCTAAAAATATACAATTTAGTTGTATATATGAACAGATCATTAGTGTTTCATTTTAACAATTGAAGCATCAAGTCTCTTAACCGAGAAGGACTTAAAAGTCTTTTACAATTGAGATACATACCAAGGAGCATCAAAAAGTTTGATCATAAAAGTCGCATTGGATATGCCCGATACCTATTGACAGGCCAACTGAGTTTTGTTAATCCCTAAGTTTTGTTGATGATTATGTTAGTAATAACTGAGAGGGGGGGTGAATCAGTGACCTCAAAAATTTATCCAATTTAAAATTTAATCCTCCAATCAATACTTCTCAATTTATTAAGTCCCAAAAAGATGCATGCCTTTGAAATATTTGAAACAAATAACTGTCTGTCCTATTTCTCCTTGATAACTGATAAGCAGTAAACTATATTTACCGATACTCAGTAAATATGCAGAGTATACTAGTCAATCCATAAATGCATATGTAGAATGTAAAATACTAAAGTAATTAACCATACACACATAACACAAGGATTTTAATGTGGAAACCCTGTTAAGGGAAAAACCACTCGGACCGGTACCCCAAATTTTCACTCTTCTGAAGTGAGCCATGTTAGGAGCCAACCCTGTTAAAGGTTACAAACATACTGTTAAGTGCAACCTTGTTAGAGGATTTTCAATACATAGGTTGTCACCAAGTATCTGGCATCTACGCTACCATCCTTGAATCAGTCTCATGACTATCAATAGGCTTTATGCAAATTCTTACTACCATCCTTGAATCAGCCTCCTTCTTAGACTATCAATAGGCTTTAGGTAAGACCGGTGCTACTATCATGAGTCAACCTTCTGGTAATCTATTAGGATATACCTCAATTACAAAAGACTGTTAAGTCCTGCTCTGTTAGGAAACTTTAATGCTTCAATGGTTAAACTGAAACAAAAATGACCTGTTTCTAATGCAACTGAATTGCAGATTTTCATATCTATTTACTTACAACATATTTCTAATCAATGTATCAATTCAATTCCTTTTTACTTAAATCTTTCTTCTCTATGATGTTGTGGTTCACTGTTCTTCGGTGTCTGCAGAATTCTTTAGCTCTCCCTCAGCTTGATTGATCAGGACTGCATGAAGTTAATCTTTCATCAGTTTCTCTTAAACATCTTCTATCAATTCACTCCCCCGTGTATCTGATTATATATCAACCACCACATGAGAATGAATTATGCTTGTCTCTTATAGAAATGATTTTCCTTAATTCTAGGTTCTTGATTCTTGATTCTTGATTCTTGGCGTGAAAAACAATCTAGCCAAATTGATTTATGGCTTTAACTCTTGATTTATCTCGTAGTTATCTTCTTGCCAACTGTACAAATC
>MU223815.1:3702398-3716503 GCA_018584345.1 Thuja plicata | reverse complement strand
ATATCAAGTTGACATCAATGACAATACAAACCATTAACTGATTTAATGTCTTGCACCATCTTCAACTTAATATAGTCAATCATTTAATCAGTTACATGTCATCAATCTCTCCCTTTGGCATTGATGGTAACATGCTATATTATCACACTATACTATTTCTAATACAATATGAAATACAATTGTTGAGATTCATCAAATTACCAAATAGTTTTCTTTGATAACCGATAAAATGCCTGACCGCCGGTAAGCTCTGTGTAAGCTTAGATTTGATTCTTACAGCTTTCCTTTTTCTTCTTTTGATGTGTTGTGACCTCTGTTTGTGTCAATTTTCTCTTTGATTGTTCTCCATCTTTGATTTCACTACTTTGTATTTGCAACTTTTATACAAATACTCTCCCTTTGGATATGATCTCTCCCTGTTTGGAGTAATCTGATAATGAATGGTTTCTGATGATAATATGGAAACATTCTCTCCCTTTGACAACAATGCCAAACAAATATTTTACAAATATCTGACATTCTGTCAACTAATTCCTTCTTTCCATAATATATTCCTTGAATTTCCCTTATCCATTGTCAATATAACAATCTGCTCTAGTGCTTGGTTTTTATATATACCTTTCTGTATATAGATGTAGCATTGAAGTTCAGCTTCTGCTTGCATCAATCATGATTGATATTCTAATAATATATGGTTGATGCAGCCTTTAGTCCTTTTAGTGACTGTTAGACATGGGTTTGACCCCTAGTCTCTTTCTCAGGTACTCAAATGTATCCTTGGGCAGAGGCTTGGTGAATATATTAGCCAATTGTTCTTTTGATTGCACATTTTCAAGCATCACCTCTTTTTCTTGGACTTGTTCTCTCAAATAATGATACTTGATGGCAATGTGTTTAGTCTTCGCGTGCATGACTGGGTTCTTGGAAATATTTATTGCACTGGTGTTATCACAGTAAATAACTACTGGTTCTCTGATCTTCATATGCATACCTTTTAGTAGCTATTTGATCCATGCAATATTTGAGCAATTTGCAGCAGCAGCAACATATTCTGCTTTTGTAGTAGACTGAGAGATGCATCCTTGCTTTTTGCTAATCCATGTGACAAGTCTGTCACCCATAAAGAATGCTCCTCTAGTTGTGCTCTTCCGATCATCAAGATTCCCAGCCCAATTAGCATCGGTAAACACTTTTAGTTTAAATTTTCCTTCTCTTTTATACCATAAGACAAATTCCTTAGTATTCTTCAGATATCTTAGTATTCTTTTCACAGCAGTTATGTGTGATTCCCTAGGGTTAGCAAAAAATCTAGCAACTATTCCTACTGCATGTGCAATATCTGATCTAGTGTGTACAATGTACATGAGTTTTCCTATCATGGATCTGTATAGAGTATGATTTACCTTTGTTGTCTTGTCTTCTTTTGTCAATTTTCATCTACTAGCCATCGGTGTTCCAATAGGTTTGGAATCTTCCATCTTGAATATTTTCATAACCTCTTTGATGTATTTGGACTGTGTAATGAAAATGCCTTCACTTTGTTGAATGATCTGCAGACCAAGAAAGAACTTGATCTCTCCAAACATAGACATCTAAAATTCCTTGCTCATCTCATTAGCAAATGATTTGCATAGCATATCATTTCCTCCAAATATGATGTCATCAACAAATATTTCAGCAATCAAAGTGTTAGCATTAGTATCTTCTTTTAAATACAAATTACTATTCTCACTAGTCCTTATGAATCTAATACTTATTAGATAGGAATGAAGTCTTTCATACCAAGCTCTTGGAGCTTGTTTTAATCCATACAATGCTTTGTGAAGTCTACATACCATGTTCCTTTTGTCTGGATCTACAAACCCTTCTGTTTGTTCAATGTATACCTCTTCTTCAAGTATTCCATTTAGGAATGTTGACTTGACGTCCATTTGATATACTTTGAATCCTTTATATGTAGCGTAAGCAAGTAAAATTCTTACTCCTTATAGCCTAGCAACAGGTGCAAAGGTTTCTCCATATTCTATACCTTCTTCTTGTGCATACCCCTTGCATACTAGTCTTGCTTTGTTCCTTGTGACTTCTCCATTCTTGTTCAATTTGTTCCTGAATATCCATTTTGTACCGATGACATTCGTGTCATCTAGTCTTTGTACAAGTGACCATGTCATATTCTTTTCAATCTGTTCAATCTCATCATTCATAGCACTTATCCATTCTTCATTATCTAGTGCAGCATTAACAGACTTTGGTTCAAACTCACAAATTAAGCAATTTGAGTTTAAAGACTTACTTCTTGTTTGTGTACCAGCTTTCTTATATCCTATGATCTGGTCCTCTAGATGGTTCCTTCTTACATATCTTAAAAGTACAGGTATAGCTCTTTGCATATCAGCTTGATATTCATTACCTTGCACATTATCTTGATCATTATTTTGACCGTCGGTAACAACATTTTGACCGTTGGTTGCAACATTCTGTTGTTCTAGATTTATGCACTGTTTCTCAGGTAGAGTTGTGGGTCCTTCACAATATAAAAATTTATTGTAGTCTTCAAGTTCTTTTGTACTTTCCATCTCATTCTTTTCTAAAAATTCATTAATCTTTACATTTGCACTTTCAACTATTTTGTTAGAAGCCTTTATTGGACATTTAAAAGCTTTGCTTTTGGTAGAATACCCCAAAAAAATACCTTCATCACTTTTGGCATCAAGTTTTCCATTTCTATCATCTTTTAAGATATAACATTGACTTCCAAATATTTTGAAGTAACTTACATTGGGTGTTTTACCATACCATAGCTCATAAGGAGTCTTCTTTGAGTCCTTTCTTAATTGTACTCTATTAAGTGTGTAGACAGAAGTGCTAATAGCTTCCCTCCAAAAGATCTGGGTGATGTTCTTCTCTATCATCAGTGTTCTTGCACAATCAACTATTGATCTGTTCCTTCTTTCAACAATTCTATTTTTTTGTGGTGTTCTTGGTGCAGAAACCTGTCTTTTTATACCATTCTCATTACAGAAATTAGTGAACTCATCTGATATAAATTCTCCTCCTCTATCTGATCTTAAACATTTTAGATCCTTACCACTTTGTTCTCTACCATAGCTTTGTACCATTTAAAGATCTTGAATGCTTCAGATTTTTCTTTTAAAAACATGACTGTCATCGTTCTAGAGTAATCATCAACAAAGAGAATAAAATATCTATCTCCATAATAGCTCTTTGTCCTCATAGGTCCACATAAATCAGTATGAACTAATTCTAGAATATCATCAAATGTATGGGTTTTTCTTTTGAAACTAGACCTTGTCATTTTACCTCTTTGATAGTTTTTGCACATGATGTTGTCTGGCTTTGTCATCGTCGGTGAGCCTCTTACACTTCTTTTCCTACTTATCTTCATCATGTTGTCAAAGTTCACATGACACAACCTTTTGTGCCATAGCCATATGTCTTCATTTCTAGTCATCAAACAAGTGGGGTTAGTATCATTTAGATAGAATAAATTACCTTTGGTCTGTTCACCGGTACCAATCAGTGTTCCTGATTCATTGAAGATCTTTGCCTTCTTGTTCTCAAATGCTACTTTATGACCTAAATTATTCAGCTAAGAAACACTAAATAGATTATAATTCAATCCTTTTACCCAATAAGTATGTTCACATTTAATCAGGTTATTCAGCATTAATATTCCTTTACCTTCGATTTGACAAGGAGAATCATTTCCCATTCTTACTGTACCACATTTATAGTATTCAAAAGTTTCAAACTTTTCTTTGTCACCGGTCATATGGTGAGTGCAGCCACTATCTATAATCCAGATATCATTTTTGCTAATCTTGGATATGAGTGCAGTTTCTTCATACCTTTCATCTTCATCTAAATCATCCTTCACAGCTACAAACACTATCTCAACATCATCATCCAGTTCTGTGTCAGTATCTTGATCTTTGCAAGCAGCTAGATAGCTAGCCTTTTTCCCTTTGTCCTTGTAATCTCGGGTATCACTTCTTTTTGATCGTCGGTAACCTCTGTAATATTTGTTATCACCTCTATCAGATTTCTTCTCAAAAGATCTGTTATCACTTTTTTCATCTTTTCTTTTAGAACATCTTGCAGCAAAGTGTCCAATCTCTTTACAATTAAAACATACAAGTGGTAACTTATCTTTGCATGTACCTTTGCCTCTTAGCATTCTTCTTGTCATGAGTGCTTCAATTTCATCTAGATCTTCTTCTTCACTCTCGCTTTCACTTTCTTTTCTAGATGAGTGTCTTTGACTATATTTTCTTATTCTCATAGAAGACTTAAATGCAGACTCTAAGCTTGGTGAGACACTATTATCAAAGTTATTCATCTCAAATGAAATCAGTCTACCAATCAAGATATCAAGAGTGACTGTATTATTTGCTACTGCTCTCATTTCTTGAATAGCAGAGACTCTAATAGCATATGTAGGCAATAAGGTTCTTAGGATTTTGCATACCACTGTCTCCTCTTCAAGCGTACCTCCAACACCTCGTATAGCATTGACTACATCTTTTATTCTAGTGTTGCACTGTGTGATGTTTTCACCTTCTTTCATTCAAAGATCATCAAACTTTCCTCTAAGGCTTTCTTCCTTGTCTCTCAGAACATTTGCATCACCTCCATGCACAAGTTTCAACTTGTCCCACATTGTTTTTGCATTTTTGCAATCTTTGACATCTTCAAATTCAGCATCAGAGAGTGAGGCTAAAAGCTCTATAACCATGTAGTTATGTTCATGCTTTACTCTCAATTGAGCTAATATCAATGGTCCTGTAGGTAACACATATTCAATTTCTAAGTATTTAGTAATATCATTGCCAATATTTGATAAGTGAAGCTTTATCCTGCTTTGCCATGAAGCAAAGTTGTCCTTGTTCAACTTGGGCACATCTCATCTATTCATCTTGTGATCTTTTTCTTAGGTATTGAGACCTTCCTTCTAAGCACACAAGCTCTGATACCAATTGTTAGTAATAGCTGAGAGGGCGGGTGAATCAGTGGCCTCAAAAATTTATCCAATTTAAACTTTAATCCTCCAATCAATACTTCTCAATTTATTAAGTCCCAACAAGATGCATGCCTTTGAAATATTTTAAACAAATAACTGTCTGTCGGTTTACCTTGTCTGTCCTGTTTCTCCTTGATAACCGATAGGCAGTAAATTGTATTTATCGATACTGAGTAAATATGTAGAGTATACCAGTCAATCCATAAATGCATATGTAGAATGTAAAATACTAAAGTAATTAACCATACACACATAACACAAGGATTTTAACGTGAAAACCCTATTAAGGGAAAAACCATTGGGACCAGTACCCCAAATTTTCACTCTTCTGAAGTGAGCCCTGTTAGGAGCCAACCCTGTTAAAGGTTAAAAACACACTATTAAGTGCGACCTTGTTAGATTATTTTCAATACATAGGTTGTCACTAAGTATCTAGCATCTATGCTACCATCCTTGAATCAGTCTCATGACTGTCAATAGGCTTTATGCAAAATCTTACTACCATCCTTGAATCAACCTCCTTCTTAGAGTGTCAATAGGCTTTAGGTAAGACCGGTGCTGCTATCATGAGTCAAACTTCTGGTAATTTGTTAGGATATACCTCAATTACAAAAGACAATTAAGTCCTACTCTGTTAGGAGACTTTAATGCTTCAATGGTTAAACTGAAACAAAAATGACCTATTTTTAATGCAACTAAATTACAGATTTTTAGATCTATTTAATTACAACATCTTTCTAATCAATGTATCAATTCAATTCCTTTGTACTTAACTCTTTCTGGTCTATGATGTTGTGGTTCACTGTTCGTCGGTGTCTGCAGAATTCTTTAGCTCTCCCTCAGCTTGATTGATCAGGACTGCATGAAGTTAATCCTTTATCAGTTTCTCTTCAGCATCTTCTATCAATTCACTCCCCCGTGTATCTGATTGTATATTGACCACCACACAAGAATGAATTATTCTTGTCTCTTAAATAGACATGATTTTTCTTAATTCTAGGTTCTTGATTCTTGATTCTTGGCATGAAAAACAATCCAGCCAAATTGATTTATGGCTTTAACTCCTGATTTATCTCGTAATTATCTTCTTGCCAATTGTACAAATCACTTACTTAACTGTGGTCAAATAAAAAAAATAAAACAACCAGTTAAGTCTATCCTTTAGCTCTGCCAGCTAGATATTTTATCATTTTCTGATCTCTCTGTTCCGTCAGTCAATTCTGCAGTTCGTCGTCGGTGACAACTGCCAGTTCTGTCGGTGTTGCTTCAGTTAACTTCGGGATCTCTATCCGTCAGGCAATACTATTTTCTACTTGTCAGGCATCACTGTGATTCTACTTCATTGGGAAACACTATCTTTTTCTCGTTAGGCATTACTATGACTCTAATCTTTGTCTTTACCGATGGTGTGCACTCCGTCGGTGTAGTTTATCACTTAGTGAATACTATACTTTTATGCATTGCAAGAAGCATAACCTTTGTTTCATTGGTTCTCTAAAGTCTTTGGCATGATCATACAGATGATATCAAGTTGACATCAATGACAATACAAACCATTAACTGATTTAATGTCTTGCACCATCTTCAACTTAATATAGTCAATCATTTAATCAGTTACATGTCATCAGATTAGTGACCAACACTTAGTCATTTACTTAGGAAGTTTTAGTTGGTTATCACTATGGTTGAGCTAAACATTCAAGGTCAAGTAACATTGTTGAGCAAGTTTTAGGTTTCCGAGTTACATCATGCCAAGCCGAGTAGAATATTAAGTGATGAGCGACAGAGATGTTAAGTGTCGAGCAGAACAGTTTTTGCATACATGTTAGGATTGATTCAAACTTTGATGTGAAATGTTTAGGCCGACTTGTATGAGATTTGGGCCGACATATGTACACATTTAATATTTGTCTACTGATTTAATTATGTATTTAATTGTTTTATACTATGTATGGCATGGAGCCAATCAAAAAATCAGAACACCTTGGGGGAATAAATAATAGATCTTGATCGTTGATCTAGATCTCACTGCCAGATCTGAAAAGACATATAAGATTGCTTCTAACCCTAAAATATAGTGGTGAAGAGAGTGAGAGATACTAAGTGTGATAGAAGGGTTGTTGTTCATGAAAGATGAATAGTGAGTTAGTTTGTGAAGAATCCTAGATCAAGTAGAAAGACAGAGCATTGAAAAGCAGAGTAAAGACATATTAACTTGTGAGATCACAGAAGGTATTGGAAAGAGAAGATCCATCATCAACATCTGAGTGCATAATGAAGGATCAATACTTGAAATATTCTAACAAGTGTATCAAGTGAAATCTCTTAATAGAGTGGTTCTAGTAAACCATTTTAAATCTCTTAGCCGAGTGCTTACTTTACTGTAAGTTGAAATCCTTTGACAAGGTAGATTGTAATGATCTTTAGTTCTTAACCAAATAGACCTTTAACTAGGTAGATTGCATTTTGTAATCAAACTCTTGTATCCCTAATAGACACACTTTATTTCTGCAGTAGTGAAGATTTTGTGGGTGTCATCCCCACCCCAATTTTACCTATTCAGGTTTCTGGGTTACCAAAATTATATGTTATGATGATATATTTCATATTGTGGATAATATCTGATGTTAGGTTAAATTCATATATGTATGAATGTGGATTAATTGTTTTAAGTGGTTAAGTTTTAAGATCTGATTCACCCCCCCTCTCAGTATCTTTCTTTCCCCATTATTGTACTTCCAACAATTGGTATCAGAGCTTTGTTCACCTACAAAATATTTTAATCAGCTTGTGAGTACAGATCTTGAGATGGAGGTTTACAAGTTGGGTAAAGTCATTGAGAATCAAAAGATGAAGATTCAGGTAGCATTACATCAACTTGAGATAGCAAGACAGGAATTGAAGAAATCATTGACAGCTAGGAAAGATTTGGCCAAACAAATGAATGATACTCATTACCAGGAAGATGAAACTGCAAATCTATTTTAGAATGGAGATTCTACTAAGAGTGATGCAGCAATTATAGATCTACTAGAAAAGAACAATGTACTATGTGAAGAAGTCATAAACTTGAAAAGAGAACAAGAAATGCAGACAGTGAGACTATGTGAAGTAGTGGAACAAAAGAAGAATGTTGAAGATGACAAAGCTATGGCAGAAGAAGATAAAAGAGTGATAACTGTTAGACTTGATGAAAGGATACATGATGTGCAAATGATGACAATCAATCAGGTTGATATGGAAAATCAACTGCTACTTGAAAATCAAGAGATTAGTAGGAAAGATATGGAAATTATGAATCTAAGATCTGAGAACAATCAATTGAAAGATGATTTGAGATCTGAGAAGGAACTAAATGAAAGGATGAATAAACCTAATGAAGCCTTGACTCATTTTGAGAATCTGATGGAAGCATCAAGAAGGCCAAAGGATTCTTCTGGATTAGGTTAGACTGAACCAAAGACATCGAATGAGAAAGGAGAATCATCTAAGAATGGTGAAAGGAGGAATGCAAAGATAGAGCACAACAAGCCTGTTTTCCACCACTGTGGAAAACCAGGTCATATAGAAAATATTTGCTAAAGAAAGAAAGGTAAGTCCAATCCTAAACCTAAGTTCAATGGTTATTGTTTTAATTGCAAGAAATTTGGACATAAAGCACATGAATGTTAGGCTGAAGCAAGTGATGCACCTCCCAAACCAAGATTTAATGGTTATTGTTACAAGTGTCAGAAACATGGTCATAAAGCACAAGACTGTAGATCCAATGTTAAATAGCAATGGACATCAAAGACACAAAAAAAAGCACCTAGGAAAGGAAACACTTACAACTGGGATTATAACACAAGGCAGAGTTGTCATTACTGTGAAGAATATGGACATGCACCTGAAGATTTCTTAAAGACACATTTCAAAGGGAAATCTAAGAGTTGGATCAATGGAAGCCTAGTCTGTTTTAGTTGTTTGAAGATAATTCACACTAAAAGAGAGTGTAGAACAAGATTTCATGCTCCTACTGTTGAAGAAATAAGAGCACAGATGAACCAGACATGGGTAAGGAAAATAGAGCCGAGCAGCAGTGAAACCACTGAAGCCGAGGTCACCCAATCCAATGGATTAGGTGATCACACCATCTCTAACTGAGCAATAGAGGTATGTAAGGAACTACATTTAAATTTCAAATCTTACATTAGTTCCTAACATATAAATGTGCCAAAGTCCATATCTGCATATGTTGACATGCACTAGGACATGTTTGTGACAAATGCCGAGAAGAGTTAACTGCACTATAGGTGCTGAGTTGGTTGGCCGAGTAAGTTGTGTGATGGTTGAGTATCGTAAGCTGAGTGGTATGCAAGTTGTGTTAGTCAGCCAATGATAGCTGGCTTGCACTAACCTAATGGGAAGAATATTTGTTGCTTACCTACTTTGACCTTTCGAATCTATATAAGGATGAACAGTTTATTCTTTATTTTACCTTGCAATTTTTAGAATTCACAGAGTGATTGAAGAAGTTACAGAATTGATCTTAGTAAATTTTATTTCAAAAATCTCGTTAGCGTGTCGTCGAAAACCCTAAGTTGAACAGTGCAAAGTGTTACTTTCTAAGGTACCATGTTCTTCATTTTTTAACCCTAATTTCAGAGATTATGGCTACAATTTCTTCTGCATCAGTCAAAGGAATGGAGGAGGAGCTAAAACAAATTAAGTTAGTAAGAAGTGATGCATGTGCACCACCTAACTTTCAAGTCATTCCCGAAAGAAAAATTTTAGGTGATCTGAATGGAGCCCTCTCATCTATCCCACCAAAAGTACTTATGATCCACAATGTTAGATCTTTTTTCATGGTTAAGATTGGTGAAGTAGGTGATAGAAAATTGAGGAAATCCTACAACAAGTTATGCAAAAATGGAATTCTAAAAGATGAATTCAAGTATTTAGCTGACAAAGGGTTAACTCATGCCCTAGATTTTCTACCAAACTTCAAGGATGAATGGATCAAGGCTGTTCTAAGCCAATTTCATAATATGCATATGTGGCTGGACAATGGACTAGTTAGGATCACTAAATATATTATTCATCGAGTAACTGGATATCCTATTATTAGTGGTAAGTGAACAATGAGATATCAAAGTAAAGAAGAGATTGCAACTAAAATTGGAGCTGTTTGGAATAATAAAGGTATGACTATCTCTATAATTGAAGATTTAGAACTTGAATTTGGAGTGAGAGTGATTGCACATAAGTTCTATCAGTTGATTCGACTGGATAGTGTTCCTTGCACAACTATGGATCATGCATGGAAGATAGTCAAGAAGAACCACACCTATGACCTTGTCGATCTACAATTGACACAACTAGCAGAGAACTTACTATCGATCAGAAAAGCTAAAAGCTCATCATGTAATTTTGGCTCTTTACTAGTTTGCATATTCTTCTATGTATAGAAGTCATTTCCTACACTAGGAAATATTATTTGGAAGAAGGATAGACCTATTACTGTACAAATTAGTGAATGCATCCAGTAATTAGGCAATAATTTCAATAGTATTATGGGAAACTACTTTGTGAAATTTAAAAAGAGAATGAGGTTGAGGACTAGAATCCCTAGTTCACTTGTGGAAAATCACTATGAGGAGATATGTTTACTAGTTGACACATATTACACATACATTCAGGCTGTGACACCCAAGGTATCATGGTTGGAGCCATTTCCCTATGAAGTTAACATTGATGAAACATCAGCAGCTATCACAACACTCCTAGTAGAGGATATTGATACAAAAGCAAAGAGATTTAGAAATTATGATGAAGCTAAGGCAAAGATTTCCATGAATCTTAAGGAAGGAACCATGGAGAGAAAGAGGGAAAAGATTATGAAAAATCTAAAGAAGATGGTTGGATTGCCGAGTGATGAGGATCTAGAGGATGCACCTCTAGGCATATCTACTAGACAAGGAGAAGACGTATCTGAAGAAGAAGTAGAAGTTAGTGAATCTGAAGAAGAGATTACTATTAAGGCAAAAGGAAAGAAACTGGCAGTAGCCAAGGTAACCAAGCTGAGTAAAGCAAAATCTAAAGTTACCCCTCCCATTGCCAATAATCCAAGGAAAAGGGCATCTACTATTACATCTCCAGCAATGCAAACAAATGTATATGAAAAGAAGAAGGTTGGAGAGAGTAGTTCTGGATCAAAGAAAAAATTTACAACAAAGGTTGTGCCGAGCCTACAAGTAAAGAGACCTAGAAGGAAACTACATCTGGACTCAGAAAGTGATGAAGAAAAGATCGAAACTGATGAACCCAAAAACATACCAACGGCACCATTCAAGAGACCCGATGATATTTATGAGGTATGTGAGAATTTGAGAAATTTGGTAGGGTTATCTAGTTTTAACTTTATCAAATATGAGAAATTGAAGTTAGAAGATAAGCACAAAGTTCAAGAAGCACTACTAGATATGATGTGAAACTTCAATTTAACTCCTATAGAAATAGGAAACAATGTGTCAAGTGAGTTATATGAGTTTCTATCTAGCAAATGGGAATTTTCACTCACAATTGAGAGATAGATTAGAGAAGGCACATTATCTCAAGTCATTCTTCAGCTGACTAAGAAACAGAGAGAAAAATTTGTTGAAGAGTATAAGCATAAATTCATACCTAAACAGAGAGGTTATGTTATTTTGAAAAATGATATTAAAAGTGTAGTACAGTAGAGTACTAGGATTTGGAAGGAAATATTTGGATTGATTGCTCCAAAAGAGAAGAAGACTGATGAAGGAACATCTGAGCCAAAGGCTAAAGAAATTGAAACCACCCCTACACCATAGAAAGCACAATAGCAGATTGCTACTGAGCCTGACAAGACTGGAACAGAACCAAAAGAACAAACAGAGATAGTAAACACTGTTGATCTGACAATTGACAGTCCAATTGATGTGACAATTGATGACTCTAGAAATTTGGATGCCGAGGGTTAGGATGAGCTAAGACACTCAACTATAGAATTGCCTATTAAGGCAACTGAAGATGAAGAGAGAAATCAAAAGGAACCTGAGGATAAAGATGCATAAAAAGAAGTAGAAAAGGAGAAAATAGATGAACAAGAGGTAATTACACAACATTCACCTATTTTAGAGGTTGTGAAAACAATCTTAGATAGTGGTGAGGAGATGAGGGATACCAACAATGAACCTAAGGAACAAGAGGCAGTGCAAGTGTTGGCTGGTTTACCACACTCAGCATCATCTACTCCCACTAGAATCAAAATAGGAGGTACACCTGATCAATGGGAAATTTTGACTGAATTAAAAGATAAAATGGTGACTACTACTCATACAAGAAAAGGTATTAAGGAAACAAAGTTGAGTTGTAGCTCACCAGAACTTAACAGGAGGAAAATCATGAGGAAGAAGTCTCCCACTCCTAATGTCACATTAGATGAAGTTATTGTGATTCCACCATGGGATCCCAATGTTTTATCTTATGAACAGATTGAGACTCTTCAAGAAGTACTCAAGAGGAAGAAAAGACAGGAGGCAATGAAAAGAGAGCAGAAGCAAAATCAGGTGTTACATGACATCAAGGACATATTTGTAAAATATTTTGATATGGAAGATGACAATCCTCAAGCCGCTATTCTTGAACAGTTAGTTCATATTGTTTAAAAGAAGAATGATGACAACATTGAATCTAATGAAAATTTATTGCAATGGTCCGAGAGGAAATTTGAGAACAAAGTACTAGCAAAAACCTCAGGAGAGATTGCGGTAAAGTAGGTTGAACTTTCTTCTCTTGTAGAAATTTTGGAGGAAGTTGCAACTAATGTTTATTCATTGTATAAGAAGTTATGTGATGTTGAATTCTTCACAAAGGATAATCTACAGGCCATAGAGAGATTGCAATTAGACTTAAAGTCAACTGGAAGTTCATTGAGTATAGATGCTAGCACTAGCTCCTTACATTTTAACAGATTGACTTATGCACAAAGGAGGATAGCCGAGCTCATGGTTGAAGATGGTCAGATTAGGACCAAATTAATTACTATCCAGAAAAACCTAATACCTCATCTGGAGGTAATTCAGAAAGAACTTTCAGCTGCAATCGAATTGGTTAAGAGAGATTCTCATCTCTCCACTACAGAAAGTTTAGTAAGTCTAGCTGCTGAGCTAGAAGTAAAAATAGAAATTATGAAGTTTGTTAAGGACATTTGGGACACTGCATTTATGTTAGAGTAATCATTAGTTTATTTATTAATTAAATCATGTTGATTTAATTAATTAAGTTATTACTCTTTAGTGCTTAAGCTTTCTCTTAGGTGCATTAATAATTAATTATTTTATTAATTATTAATGTGTAACCTAGCTTTTTTAGGCTTTGGGGCTTTTTCCACCTTTATAGGTTGAACCTTGTAATTCTTTTTTAATGAATTCAGATTATAATTTTGCTCTCACATTTTGAGTAACTTCTGAGTTATGTTTTTTCCTCCTTCTGCTTCTCTCTTGTAACAGGTTATTTGCATGCATGTATTCTTGGCATTCTATTAATTTGTATTTCTCAAATCCTACATGGTATCAGAGCCACACTACTACTACCTAGTTTGGTGTTTGTGAAGCAGTGTTTCGAGGCAAAACCCACAGCTTTTCTAGGGTTTCTTCTTCAATCTAGAAGAGACACTTTTTTCTGGAGCACATTGAGAAAAAATGGACACCACCATTGCGCTCAAAAGGCCTAGGAGAGTCATTTTTCATATATATTTTGTCATTTTTGGTCACAGTAGCCTCTGGGAAAAAATTTCTCTCTCCGGCTCAAATTTCAAGGTGAAAAATTTAAAAAAAAATCAAAATAATCAATTTTTAATTGATTTTTGTGTAAAAAACTAACGCATGCAATGTTAAAAATCAATGCTGCTTTGTAAATGGGCTCTTTCGTTAGTTAACCGCTAGTGGTTAACCTCTAGCGGTTAACCTAACCACCAGGGTTTACTCTCAAACCTTCTTTGGGGCAGCTTTGAGCACTTTTGGTATTTTGGCCATATCTTGAGCATACGGTATCAGATTTT
>MU223815.1:3659328-3695508 GCA_018584345.1 Thuja plicata | reverse complement strand
ACACAAAGCCCTGTATGGATTGAAACAAGCACCCCGATCCTAGTATGAAAGACTTCATTCCTATCTTATAAGTATTGGATTTGTAAGGACTAGTGAAAACAATAATCTTTATTTGAAGGAAGATACTGATGCTAATATTTTGATTATTGAGATATTTGTTGATGACATCATATTTGGAGGTAATGATATGCTATGCAAATCATTTGAAAATGAAATGAGAAAATATTTTGAGATGTATATGTTTGGAGAGATCAAGTTCTTTCTTGGTCTGTAGATCATGCAAAAAGATGAAGGTATTTTCATTACACAATCCAAATACATCAAAGAAGTACTGAAAATATTCAAGATGGAAGAGTCCAAACTAGTTGGAACACCGATGGAAACTGGATGTGAGCTGACAAAGGAGGACAAGTCATCAGAGGTAAATTAGAATTTGTACAGATAAATGATTGGAAAAATCATGTATGTTGTACACACAAGACTAGATATTACACATGCAGTAGGAATAGTTTCAAGATTTTTTGCTAATCCCAGAGAATCAAATATGACTGCTGTGAAAAGGATTCGAAGATATCTAAAGAACATTGAGGAATATGGCTTATGGTATAGAAGAGAAGGAAAATTTGAACTTAAGGTCTTTACCAACGCTGATTGGGCTGGAAATATTGATGACTGGAAGATCACAACTGGAGGAGCATTCTTTATGGGTGATAGACTTGTCACATGGATCAACAAGAAGCAAGGATGCATCTCTCAGTCTACTACAGAAGCATAGTATGTTGTTGCTGTTGCAAATTGCTCAGATATTGCATGGATCAAAGAGTTACTGGAAGGTATGATATGATAATTTTAGAACTAGTAATTATCTATTGTGATAATACAAGTGTAATAAACATTTCTAAGAATCCTGTCATGCATGCTAAAATAAAGCATATTTCCATCAAGTATCATTATTTGAGAGAACAAGTTCAGGAAAAGGAGGTGATACTTGAGTATGTGAGATCAAAGGAACAATTGGCTGATATCTTCACCAAGCCACTTTCCAAGGATGCATTTGAGTACTTGAGAAAGAGACTAGGGGTTAGACCCTTGTTTACTGGTCAGTAAGCTAACTAGAAGGCTGCATCAGCCTATATATTATCAGAATATCATTCATGTTGATGCAAGAAGAGAGATGGACTTCAATGATACATCTATACATAACAAGGTATTTATCTACTCCAAGCACCAGAGTTATTACCGATGGATTGGGAAATTCAAGGAATATATTATGGATAGAAAGGATCTGTTTGGCATCACTGTCAAAAGCTTGTTTGACAAATATGTTTGTTTGGAATTGCTATCAAAGGGAGAGAGATATCTCATTATCATATCGATAAAGGGAGAGATTATATCCATCAAAGTATCCAAAGGGAGAGATGTAACAAGAAAGGGAGAGTACACAACAAGAGAAAGAATTTTTGACAAAAGACATCACAAGAAAGGAGAATAGTCAAAGAAAGAGAATTTGATAGAGAAGGAGAACATGTCACATCAGAGAAAGAACAATTCTACATCTATCCAGTGAAGGAATTGAAGACAGATAGAAAGCTGCAAGAATCAAATCAAAGCTATTTGAGCTTACCGAAAGCCAGACATTTGTAATAGTTACATTAGGAAAGCTTGATGAAATTGCATATTTCATATTGTATTAGTAATAGTATAGTATGATAATGTAGTATGTTGTCATCAATGCCAAAGGGAGAGATTGATGACATGTAACTGATTGAATTTTTGAAGATGTTAAGTTAATTATCATACAAAGCATTAAATCAGTTAATGTATTGTATTGTCATTGATGTCAACTTGATATAATTTGTATGGTCATGGAAATACTGCCAAAGACTTAAAAGAACCAATGAATCAAAGGCTATGCTATCAATAATGCATATAAGTAAAGTATTCACTAAGTGACTATATACACCGACGGAGTGCACACTGATGGTCAGAGTAAAAGAGAAAAGTCACAGTGTTACCCGACAAGAAAATGCACAGCATTACTAATGAGAAAAGTCACAATGTTTCCCGATGAACAAAGAATAGAGTAACCCAACGGAAAGAATTACAGTGTTGCCCAATGAAAAAAACAAGGATGGAGATCCTGATGACAAATGAAGTCACACCGATGGAACATTCAGTTATCACTAATGACTAACTGAAGTGTTGACCAAAAGAACAAAGAGTTCAAAAAATGATAAAATACTTAGTTGTCAAGAGCTATAAATAGACTTAACGGATACTTATCATTGTTTTAATCATGCATAAAGCTGGAGATAAGTATTTATTTAAAGCTGATTTGTCCAGTTGGAAAGAAGATCTCTTTGAGATAAAACTGGGGTTTGCTTTAAATCTAATTGGCAAGAATTGTGGACCACACCAAGAATCAAGAAAGCCAAGAAAAGGTAAAACATGTCTATAAAGAGACAAACCCAATTCATTACGAGTGGGTGTGGGGTAAAAAAGAGAAAAGAGGGAAGATGCTAAAAAGACTCTAAAGAAGAAGAAAGTATTCATTTAGACATGATCAATCAAGCTAAAGAAAGAGCTAGATTCTACAGACATTGACAGACAGTGAGACAGCATCATAGAGCAGAACAGTGTGGAGCAAAGGTATAAAATTGATTATATTGATCAGAGAGGTAATGCACTTACAATAGATCTGAAAATCTGCAATTGAGTTGTATGTATAAACATATCATTAGTGTTTCAATTTAACATTTTAATCATCAAGGCTCTTAACCGAGCAAGACTTAAAAGTCTTTTACAATTGAGATACATCCCAAGGAGTATCAAAAAAATTTATCATAAAAGTAGCATTGGACATGCTCGATACCTATTGACAGACCAAGTGAGTGTTTGATCAAGGATGGTAGCATTAGATTCTAGATACTAGGTGAAAAACTATCTTTTAAATCCTCTAACAAGGTCACACCTAACAGTGTGTTTGTAACCTTTAACAAGGTTGGCTCCTAACAGATCTCACTTCAGAAGAGTGAAAATTTGGGGTACTAGTCCCAGTGGTTTTCCCCCTAACAGAGTTGCCACATTAAAAATCCATGTGTTATGTGTTTATGTTTCATTACTTTACTATTTTACATCTCACATATACAATTCTGGATTTATCGGTACACTCTGCATATTTACTATGTTTCGATAAAAAGTTAATTGTTTATCGATAATCATGCTGAAGAGAGATTTACAAAGAAATCTGACAAGTAGAAAATTGATAAAAGTATTTCAAGGCATTAATCTTGTAGGATAGAAGATAACTAGAGACATAATTTTTGGTTATAATATTTAAGGGTTGATTTAAGGATTAATTTTTTAGGCCACTGATTCACCCCACCCCCCCCCCTCTCAGTTATTACTAACACATACTGAGCCCATTGACTTAGATAAATTCATGGATGATCTTGACATTCAAGATATTACTCACTATGATTCTGATAAGGATTCAAAGAAGGATGATGATGTAATATTCATATCTATTAAGGATCAAGAAAAGAAAAAAGCATTGAAGACACCAGGACATAAGGACATGGATGTTGTTGATGAGACATGCCCAGACACTTTAATCATTGACATAACAAGATTGGACCCTACAGAACAAATTCAAAAGGATGAAGATGTCACTGTTCAACAAGCTCAAACCGATGAATAGGACACAACTACAGATGCAGCACAGGTGAGCACACAGAAAAATATGCCAGTATTGATGAAGGCCATCAATCTAATAGAAGGACAAGAATAATCTACTGCAGATACAAGCATACCCAAAGACAAGGGTGATGCAAAAACAAAGGACACAAAAGATTAATCCAAAGATACAACTATAGAACAAGCTACTACCGATGATCAAAAATACAATTCTACTGATCAGAATCAAGAAGGAGAAAAATAAGTAGAAGAGTAAAAGCAGAAGGAGAAGAGTGAAGAAGAAAATATAGATGATCCACAAAAGAAAATAGAAGAGAAATCTGCTGATACACCCAAGGTTGATGAAGAGACATCTTCACCTAACTGATAGGTGAACACTGAGCAGAAGGCACAAGAAGTTTCATCTACAAATCTTTCACCAAGCACCTTAGAGAAAAAAAATGAACTAGCAATGGTAGTTCATACATCTACTTCTACACAAGTCTCAAGGAAGAAACAGAAGAGCAAGCTCAAAAATCCAGACACTCTGGATGAAATAATTGAGATTCCAGTATGTGATCCTAGAACATTGGATCCTATTGAGTTAACAAAGTATGCTATAATTTGTGAAAGGAAAGCTATCCAAGATAAGCTAAGAAAGGCCACAAAAGAATCAAAGGTACTCAATGTTGCAAAAGGAATCCTCCAAAAAATTGTACCTAATACAAATATTGATCAAACAACTCCCATACTTGATCAATTAGTGGTTCTCACCAACGCTATCACATATCAGAATATAGATGTTGAAAAGGCTATGGAAGCAAGACTTGAGAAGAAATTTGAATTCAAGTTAGCAGAGAGAATAAGCCAAGAAGTGGCACTGAACAAGGTGAAGCTATCTAAACTAGTAAGCACACTGGACCCTATAATTTCATAAGCTATATCCTTAATTCAAAAATTCTGCATGTTGTATCAACTCACCAAGGAGTATGCCAAAAAGATAGCACAAATCGATGTTGATCTTCAAGCTAGTGCACAAGGTCTCACAAACACTGAAGATGCAATCAAATTGCACCATGACCAGCTCAAGCAAGCTAGGAAACTGAGACAGGATATTCAGATTGCAGAAAAAAAGTTCAGAGATGAGGTGAATGAGCTTCAAAATCAACTTTTACCAACTCTCACATTACTGCAACACCATATGACACAGGAAAGAACACTTATTGCCACCCAAAAAATGTCTTTCCTAGATAGCATTTATGATATGCATGCCAGGATTGGACTAGAGCACATGGCACTAGAAATCCTCAAAGAGAAATGGGAGAAAATGATGGAAGATATCAAGAATAGTCTGTTAGCACTTTTTCTTGTAGAATCAATATATATCAGTAAATTCTTGACTCTTTGTTTCCCAATTCAAATTCATATAGGGAAAAGGCTAATTAACAAGGATAAGATTCCTTCTACACTTTGGGCTCCACAAACCCAGGCGGGTGCACCTTTAACAAACTGCTGATTTTCACCAAATCTGACAGTGGATCAAGGATTCATGATCCTTCTTCTTTTTAGGCCACTTGGCTTAGGAAGTATAACCTATTGATTCTCTCTTCAAGGAATCACTATGATGAATTGTATTCAAGACAATTATCTAAACATGTATTCTTCATATAATAGAAAGTAAAGATTGATTAATATTTGATTGATTTGATGATAATGACTACTTATTAGAACTTGACCAGTGCCTAATCCTAGGCCATAGAGTCACAATGAAACATACATTTACCAGAGATAATTAATTGAAACACAAGTAAAATTTTAGATAGAATGCCTTACAGACTATCCTCTCACTCTCAAACCCCTGTATCAAATTCATGCATAAACCCTAACCCTCTAGAACTATTTGCAATATTTAAACCTCCCTTGAAAGCAACTCACAAATAAAAACACAATTACCTAATAACTAGTACATTTAAAGTGCCTTAAAAATTAAACATACAAGGGAAGAATGTAAATGCAAAAAGACATCAATGATCTGAGACTGGAAATTTCATTGTATTTTTATTAATGAACTTGATTTCAATACATTTAAATTGACTGAAAGATTAAAACTTAGACACAATCCAAAAGTTTACCTTGCAGCTTTGATTTTACCATCCTTTACAATATGTTACAAATTTCTACTTATAGACAGAAACAATCATCTTGGAATCCTTAAAGATCAAGGATGCAACAAGCTTCGAATGACTGAGCTAAAAGACAAAACTCAAGAATACAATAGGAAAAAATAATAAGTGGATAGAATAACCACTTTTGTTACAAGACATTCCAACAAATTCTTTGTCCTTCAACCGCATGGTGATTTATTTTGCCTTATACTTGCTCGGGGATAGCCATCTAGAATCTGTTGTCTTTGATGCTAGTGAAGTAGGATCTACACTTTCAACTGTATCAGCCACTCTATTGGTCTTCATCATCCACCTGCATATTATCACCTTCCCCTGGATCAACTATCGTGTACTTGTCCTTCCAAGAAGTGTACACCTCATCACTTGGCCAGTTAAAGCTAAGGACTTCATCTTTCTTGTTGATGATCTCACCCCAGCTGGCACTTGCCTTCTTAACCTCTCCCTTCCAGAACTCAAAAAATTCCCTGGATTTGTTAATAATTTTTATAGTTTGAACAAACAAAATTGTGCCCTCCAAGGTAATGATGCTATGTGTCAAGGAATTTATTGTTTCTTTTATTTGCCTTAAATAGTGCCTCATTCTTTATATCACCATCTTTTTTTAACATGTTAGGGTACATTTCATACCTATCCTTTGAAAATTCTCTCCTCAAGGTTTCTACCTTTTTAATGAGGATATTCCTTTTGATATCCAGGTCCGCCATTAACTTCAAACATTTGTGAGTTCTAGTCAAAACAATATCAATATTATTCTCTTCTTTGGACATGGAATAAAACGATTTCACCTCAGCCCATTTTCCTTTCCATGTGTCCATGACCAAACCCCATTGATCTTTGTCTGCATCATATTCATTTATAATGTTAAAAATCCTTTTACCCAACAAATAAAGATTAGAAAGATTCACCTCTTTAGCACATCTCAGGAGGCTAGAGTATATCTTGTTAGAGTTCCTCTTTTTAACCCATTCTTCTACTTCTTTGAATGCTGAAGATTAATCAAGATCTTTCTTAGTGGTTTCTTCTAGCCTTTTCCTTTCAGAAAATAATCTATCTCTTTCCATCTCCACATCTTCTAAAGTAATAGAGCTTGATGGTAGAGGAGAGGGAGGATAAGTGATATATGGGCTGGATGATGAAGGTTGGTAGGGATCTTGAGCAATCATCATTTGGGGGATAGAATGCTCTAATTCCTTACCTTACAATTCTGCAATATTCTTATCTTTCTCAATAGATTTTATTTTATCCTCATTGTATGCACCCAGAACTCTTTCAAATTTTTCACTCAAGACCTTGATTTCATTCTCTAATTTTTGGGCTACACTTACACTAAACTTGGTAGATTCCAAATTTATATTTGTTGCCTCAACAGCCCATGTTTCTACAACCCTCTATACCAAAAGGCTACCTGAATGTTCAGTTTGAGTGTCTTTGCCTATTACTTTGGGGTCTCTTTTCCTTAGTCATCACATAACCAGGGATGCATGATCCTCACTAAACTTCACACCCTTTGAAGCTTGTACTTTTGCTTTTGTGACATGAACAATCTTTTTTTCTTTCTTGACAGCATCAAAAACAATAGCGTTAGCTATGTCCCATTTAGGAAGTATTAATACTCCTTCTTTCTTCAGTAGTTCTCTTCCTTCCTCAAGAGTTATTTTCTCAAACCTGGAGATCATTTCCTGGTTGATTTCATTTTCGATTTCCTGCTTACCTCTAGCAGGTTGTTCTTCTTGTTTTTGTTGGCACTTACTCTTTAACTCATCAATGTGAATTCTCCACAAGAATTGTAAAAATTCTCTTTCCTTAACAAAATTTTCATTAGACAGAAATTTATCACTTGCCTGATGTGTTAATGGATCTAGATCTTTGCCAACAAATGTTTCCACTATCAGGTCCAATTGAGCATGTTTTGGCTCTTTAGGTACCTCTTCCTGTAATTCCTCATCTATGACATAAATTTTTCCAGTGTTTCCCATTTTCACTAGTTTCTGAGCTACAACTTGTTCATCCATGTGTATTGGGAATTGGGAGGGAGAATAGACATGTTCAAATTGTTGTTGATGTCCCTCTTCTACCCTTTGCCTCTTGGGGGATGGGAAAATTTGAGCACTAGGATCTAGTGGCCTCTTTCCTTTAGGATCACTGGTCTACCCACTTGTTGGAAAAATTGTGCTATATCCTCTCTGTTTGTATACTACATACTCTCCTTGTGGGGTGTTTCTAGCAAGGAATGTTTTGCCCAAAATTGATTTAGCCTTTTCTGGCTCTGTTTGCAATATGTTATCTCTTTTCTGGCTTAAGTCCTTCATAATTTCTTCAAACAAATCCATCAGAGACTCAATCTTCTTGGTCTATGGCTGAAATTCCTTTAAAGGATCATATGTTTTATCAAAATGGTGAATAAAATCAAGACTTTTCTTGTAAGACAACCATTTTTCTTTCTTTATTTCTTGGTTTATTAAGTCAAATTCATTATGAATATGTCTTCTGGAAAGTTGAATTGATGATTCAACACCACACACTTTGTCTTTTCTCTGAACATGTCCTTAATGAATGTCTCAGGGTTGGCACACCTGGATACTGACGTGGTCAAATTATAGGGTTTCAAAAAATCCTACAGGTGTTTCCATCCTCCCTTGGTGATGATAAACTGATGAGCAACAATGATTATAGGAAAGAATATTCCTTTTCCTCTTCCAGTCAAGGCATCTTCCTGCAAACCCCCAATCTGTCTTAGGATCTCTGCCAATCCTATCTTAAGGGGCACTCTGTAGGGAAATATGTTTGGCACTCCGCTGAAACCATAGACCCTAAATACAGTTGACACTGGATAAGGGATAACATCACCCCAGCTATGTACTATATTCATCTCTTGGTCATATTCCTTTGGCCTCAAGAATTTAGATAATGCTACAGGAATCCTAGGGTCCTATTTCAACAATAATGCCCTGAGTCTGGCAGAAAAATACCTATCAAAATTGATGTAGCTGGCCTCTTTATTTTCCCAAATCATGTCTGCATTCCACAATTGTATAGGCATGATTTCATTATCCTTGAATCTTGTCAGCTCCATCTCCTTCTCAAAATAATCAGCCCCCTTATACAGAAACACATGCATCAACAAGGAGTACCATGCAAAAGGTCTGGACACCTTTGTGTTCTGAACACCTATCAAGCCTTCATGAATCAGGTCTACAATATATGGGGTGAAATAAAAAATTATTTCTAGATGGGGATGCAGATGCTCGACCATCATAAGCATATAATGGATAGGCATCTCAACTTTCTCATCATCTCCACAGACTTGACAAAGAGACCTATAAACTGATTTGGCTTTCAAGGTGAAATAATCAAGTTTGAGTGGTTCTTTAGTATTAGGCCCTACCAGAACTAAATCCCCAACTATGTGAAAATATTGCTTGAGGGGCCCTTCTCTGAAGTATTTCCTCTAGGATTGGTAAACTTATTTTAATTGATCAAAATCAATCCTATCCATAGAAGTGTTTGGATCATTCAAACTGAATACCTCCCTAACCTCTTGTGTAGTCACTTTTATCAAGACTTGCCCCTTTTTTTCCATGACTACTCTGGATATGTTGTCATAATTCCTAGCTATACGTGTGAGCATATCCATATCCATAAAAATTCTAGGCACTACCAGTTTGCCTATGTCAAACTGCCACACATTATTATGTGGGGATTAGCATTTCTCTGACCAAAGAGCACCTTAAACAAGGCCAAACTAGTCATACCTATTTTGGCATCCCTAACAGACTAACCCAAATCATATAACCCTTCAGTAATTTTCAAGCATGGATCCTTGGGGACTAATTCTTTTGTCTTAGAGGCATCATTAGTTGACATGGTTAATTGTTGCAACAAATCATCGCAGACATTTCTATCCTTATAATTAACCTTCCCAGAGAATTCCCTTCTGGGCGGCATTGTGAATTTAAAGTTTAAAAGTCTAACAATAAATAAAAAAATTCTCTTTCTACAAACCCTGCTAATCCCTTTAGATTTCTTACAACCTAGAAGTATCAGTATGAGAAGATTACGAATTCTGTAAGAATTTTGAAAATCTGGCCGCAATCACCGCAACTTCACTCCACTCTAAAACTAATGTCAGTTATGCCAAATGTCTTTAGTGATCAACAAGATAGAAATCCCATCATCTTAAAAATTAAACTTTAACTTGAAAGAAAGCACACATTCTCCGTTACTCCTCTAAGTTCAATGCTTGGCATCCAACTATCGAAACTTGCTACTTTTGTATTTTAAAATAGAACCGATGATTCTACTATCTTTTCCCCACATCAGACGGTCTACAGCAAATCCTTTGCAATGTTCATCTCCCTAGACACATGGCATCATGTCACGTTCCCTTAATAGTTAAATTTCGATCACTTTTGACTTAAGGCTTCGCACCAGCCATCCGATCCTTCTTAACCTATCTGATCTTTACTTAACTTTGTGTTACTATGTGTGCCCCATCAACTTGGACATGTGTCATCACAGCACTTTCCCTTGATGAGTAAAGATTGGAAACTTTATACTTAAGGCTTAGCGTTGACCGTTGGATCTTCTCAATCTATAGTGACTTTAATCGCCTTTACAACCCGTGGCCTCGATCTTGCAGGGACACGTAGTGGCATGGCGCAATGCCTTATTGATTAAAACAACATCACCTTTGATCTAAGGCTTTGCACCAGCCATTAGATCTTTATCAACTTAACTAGTCTTTACTTAGCCTTTCTATGGCTTGCAGCTTTGATCTCCAGGGACATGTGGCGAGATGTTACAATGCCTTGATGATTAAAATCATCACTTCTTTCATTGGAGGCTTTGCGCCAACCATCAAATCTTCTTGAAGATGCTATGCATTTACTCAAAACTTTAATCATCTGCAGACCCACTAGACTCCATGTGGTAGCATGGTGTAATCCCTTGATGACTATTATGTGTGCATATTGACCATAATCCTTTACGCCAACCGTTGGATCAAATCTGACATGCTTTCAATTTAACTTCATCTTCTCATTCACATCTGGACCCACTGAAGACACACGTCATCGCGGTGCTATCCCTCAAAGATTAACTAAATAGTATCTTTGTTATGAGGCTTTGTGCCAACTATTAGCTTAGATCTAACTTATCTTCCATTTAGCTTTACCTTTATGACAACACTCTGGCCCACCTAGGACACGCGTCATCATGGTGCAATCCCTTAATATTATCCTTTGTTCACCTTTTATTATCAGGCAAAGCGCGGGCCCTTAGATCAACTTTGATCTACGGTGAGTAACAATTTGCATTTCAATCTTGTGACTTGATCAGCCAGAGACACGTGGCTGCATGGTGTGTTCCCTTGATAGTTATAGATCAATTATTTTCATCATGAGGGATAGCGACAACCGTTAGATCAAACAAGACTTGCATGATACAAGACAAAAGGATAAAATAGGCTTACGGGTTTTCAAACTTTAGGAAAATTAATGCCTAGGACTTAGGAAAGAAATAAAAGTGACCCCATTCGACTTAGATACATGGTTAATTAAATCACTTAAGTGATTGAATAAAGTAACGCAGAAATAGAACCCGCCAAGAACGTTTAGGGTATTTTTTCAAATTCAAACCGATATGACCCTAGCCTTAGGGTTTTCACCATTTTAGGACTAGGATGAAACACTTTACCGGATAATTAGCATCATTTAGAAAAATATTTGATATTTTTTACAAAATAACAAATTGGGAACAAAAATTTTAGGGTAAGGCCTCAAAACATGAAATATTACCAACACAATCACTTCCACATACTTGACACTCTGTAAGTTGCACACTTTTGTCACATTTTTTACAACTTATAAGTTGTACATTTTTGTCATGATTATCAAAAAAGGGGGAAATGATATGTACAGTCAGTAATCTTATATCATTAAAAAGAGGAAATATTATGAAAAAAAAAAGGGGAATGTATATTACAAAGGCAAGTATACATGTACATATACTTATACTATATCGATGCATATAGTTAGGGGGAGTCATATAATGACAAGGATATATATACGGTGTACATACTAAACACTTTAGTATTTTGCACATATCAGTTTTTGATACTAGTGTCAAAGGGGGAGATTGAAGACATTATGTTTTTCCATTATTATATGAAAGCAAAAACATGATAAACACCATCAGTTAATACTACACCAAAAGACAGGGTACAGCACTACCTGATGCCAAGGTTACCGATATTGCTAAATACAAAGCATCCTGATGCAATACTATTTAGTGTTAACCGATGACAAAAGACAAAGGAACCCAGCCAGTAACCAATAGTGCAACCTGACGAAATAGTCAAGAGTGGAACCCGACAGATCAAGGGAACCTGATGAATAGTTCAAAGAAGGAACACCGACAAACTTTCAGTTCACACCAACAATCAGATACCAAGAGTTAGTTGCATCCTAAAAAAAGTGGATTTGACTTCCATGTCAGATAAATCACTGAATTTTTATATTTAGCTTCTTGATTTTTTTTAAATCCATTACTTGAGAGAAAAGCAATGTAATTATTATTGTTTTTATCAATCTAACTAATTTAAAACATGCAAACTAAAGGATCAAGCTCAAGTTGTATACCTTGGATCTAGAGTTAACATTGTAATGAGTGATTCTAGAATAGGTCAAAGAACTTGTATAAATAGATACTCAATCAATTGTGAACATGTTGTTTGATGATGATTGTAGCCTCTAAGAGAATTTAAGGTTTAGATAGGAGAATTCTTGTATAAGCACAGACAAAGATCAAATTAGTTTTCAAGAATAAGAACCAAGGCTACCGACAAGCAGGAAAAGGTATTAATCAATCACTATAGGTGATATTCATACTATGTAATCTTTAATGGGTCTATGATCAGAAATTATAGATTGCATATAGTCAGGTCATACATATTTTACACATTATAACAAGTGTATTACACTTAAGAAATCCTTTCAAGGAAGGTGGATTTAACAATCCTATTGTAAATCTCTTAACCGAGTGCACACGGCATCAGTGTTGCTAAAGCTCTTAACAAAGTAGATCCTAACAAGTCTCCACATTAATACTCCTAATAGGGTAGATCATCATAAGTGATCAAATTGTAAGCCTTAACCGGCTCCCTTCCAATCTGCAGATAGTGAATTTTTGTGGGTACCATCCCCACCACAGTTTTTACTTCCTAACAAGAGTTTTCTACGATATCATATCTTGTGTTTTGTGTCTATTACTTTCATGAATGTTTCTATGAATGTTACATACAATTAAGTTTATGAATTAATATTACATGCATAAGAAAGAACATCAGGTTTGGTCAGTAATACAATAAAGATTGATTGCTAATGAAGTAAGGTGAAAATTGTTAAAAGTTTTAGAGGTACTGATTCACCCCTCCCCTCTTAGTACTACTTCCCATTAATCCCAACTTATTTATTGGTTATTCTACTAAGAGAAATGCATACAATTGTTATAATCTTAGATTAAGAAATATGATTGAGAGTGTTGATGTTAAACTGGATGAAAGTTTTCAGAAATAAGTTAGATCTTGCAGTTATGAATCAAATGATGAAGAAGAAAGTCAGATTGTGCAAGCATAGAATCATAATTAGATTGGATCGGTAGAGAATAATGAAGATGAGGAAGAGTTGGAAACACAAGAGTCAACTACAAATGCAAATCTGAAGACTCCAAGGTATGTAAAGTTAAAATCATTTCAAGAATCATATTATTGGTGATAGAAACAAAGGTGTTCAGACTAGAGGAAGAATCGCTAGGAATGAAATTTGTTTGATTTCTAAGTTTGATTCTAAGAGTGATGATGAAGCTTGTAAAGATGAAATTTGGATCAAAGCTATGAAAGAAGAATTGGAACAGATTGAAAAGAATAAGACATGGATTCTTGTTCCTAGACCTGTGGACAAGAATGTGAGCAATAATAAATGGGTATTCAGAAAAAAAAATTGAATGAAGATGGTGAAGTGGTTTGGAATATAGCCAAACTTGTCTATAAGGGATATTCTTAGATGGAAGGTATTGATTTTGAAGAGACCTTTTCTCATATTGCTAGAATTGAAGTTGTTAGAATGTTTCTTTCATATGCTACTTACAAAAATTTCAACGTATATCAAATGAATGTTAAGTCTACATTCTTGAATGGAGAATTGGAAGATGAAGTGTACATTGAGAAACGATATGGTTTTCCCTTGACTGATAAAGAAGACATGGTTTTCTAATTGAGGAAAGCATTATATGGATTGAAGAAGGCACCTAGAGCCTAGTATGTGAGGTTAGATAAGTATTTATTGAAGATTGGTTTTAATAAAGGTACTCCTGACAATATTTGTACTTCAAAGTTGTTAATGATAACATTTTAATTGTTCATCTTTGTGGATGCTATCATTTTCGGTGGAAATAACAAGATGAGTAAAGAATTTTCTGATGATATGTGTATGCACCCTAAAATGGTCGCCTAGACTGTGGGCCCCATTTATCATTTTATCAATTTATCAAATTCTTGAATCAATGCTTTGCAACATTTTAATTCAAATCAATTTCCTTGATCAAATCGTAATTAGTTCAATTATTTCAATATTTCCTAAGGTTTGATCATTTTTATTTAATTAAAAGATTTAATCTCCCTTTTAATTAAATAAAATTCATCTTATTTAATTAAATTAAATTCCTCCCATTTAATTAAATAAAATTCTTCTAATTTATTTAATTAAAAGAAAACCTCTCTTTTAATTAAAATAAATAAAAATCCCCACTTAAAGCTCTTCTTTTGATGAAAAAGGAAATAAATTAAATTAAAATCCCTTTTTCTTCACATCTTCCTAAGTGGTGAGATTTTTGCCTCTTAATCATAGCCTTTGATTTTTGCCTCTTAATCATAGCCTTTGACTTTTGCCTCTTAATCTCTACCGTCCATTACTCTTTAAAAGGAAACCTCTCCTCATTTGAAAATCAAGATTTTATGCTATTGTTATGCTACAAGTTTGGAGAGCAATTTTGGAGGAGAATTTGAGCACTTGAGCTTGGATATTGCAACTTCTCTCTTCTTGTCTTCTTCTTCTTGCATCCATGGCTATTCATATAGATTAGATTCATGTTTCCTTTCATAGATTAATCTTGCATTTGTATTTTTTTTTATAGAATAATCATGCATTGTTATCATATAGATTAATTTCCTTTTATGCATTGTTATCATAGAAAATAGATTTCATTTTCATGCATTGAATCTCTCATTTCATGGTGTACTTGCATGGGTACAACTAGGTCAATCTGAGGGCCTTCATCAAAAACCTTTGCACTCCATGACTAGGGAGCTATGAGTTGATATTTGAGGCCTCATTCTTGAGCAACCTTGGATGGAATGACCCATAGAAGTGTGCCTACTTTTCATCACAAATTTTTGGCTCCCACCGTGGGGCAAAAGATTTGTTTTCTGTCACATAGCTATTTTTCATAAATTATTTTTGGATTTTCGTATTTTTTGTACTTTCCATACTTTTTGTAGGGAAATTTCACATGACATTTTGCAGGTCTACAAGTGAAATTTTGCTATATTTTGTGTTTCCTCGCACGGCTCTGTGCAAATTTTTGTGTGGCTCTGTGCGAATCTTCGCACGACATTTGGCACCAAGTTGTGGATCTGATATGTTACTCTTTTTTGTTGTCTAAGCACTTCTTCATGCGAGAGAAAAATATTTCTTCGTGCGGCACTGTGTGAATATTCACGTGACATTTGGCACCAGGTTGTATATCTGATCTATTACTAATTTTTGTTGTCTAAGCACTTCTTCGCATGAGAAAACTGTTTCCTCGCGGCACTGTGTGAATCCTTGGGTGGTATTGTGCAAATCCTTGTGTGATATTCTACACCAGAGATCTCTTTTTCATTGATACATTCATATATCTCTATTTTTTGTGCTAACCACTAATGTTTACTGTTTCTGGTGGTTTGTGATTTGTTGTTGCTGATTTGGACTTGCTTGGATAAACAACAAAATGATTTGCCTTGCATTGGATTTGAGGTACTTTGTTGATCTATATAAAATTTGGATTTTGGAAATAAAATGAACATCTCATGTGTTTAGCTTGAGTGTTTTCTTGCTTTCATAGATCACATTTCCAATTGGTGCTCTAAAAATAGACCTAGATTTGCGTTCTTGCATATATGTTTTACATAGTAATTAGGCCCTATGAACACTATTTATGGAAATCTTGATAGAGAGGGCTTCATTAACTTGTCTTACATGTGAAGCTCTTCTTGACGATAGATCCCCTTGTAGGTAGGGAAGGATTTGTTTTTATCTCATTGGTCAACTTGGTTTGGGCTTCAACTTTTGGCGATACTTTCTCTCTTTGGGGAGATTGGTTTCATTTTTTGTTGTGTGAACCTTGGATGAGGTGATTTCAAATTAGTGGGTCAATTAATCTTATTTTTTATGTTTGGGTGAGGTGAAGAGGCTAGAGGATTATGCTCTTTTCCCTTTTGGGAGACTCAAAAACTTGGAACCCTTGATTCCAAACCAATTTTCCATGTGGTCCATATTGTGAGTCTTCCTTGTTAGAGAGGGTTAACCATAGTGGACATTCCCTTTATTGGGTAAACCATGTGGACAGAACCTCAAGCGGTAATAGCCATTTTTTGCCATAGTAGCAACAACTGCTATATAAATTTCCTTGTGGAAGAAATCTCCATAGGTGTAGTTTCTTGTGGGTTGTCAGATCTCCTCAGGAGCTCTTGATTGATTAAATTCTCAGACCATGTCAAAACCTCGGTGCACCGAGATTGGATTTCACCCACTTTAGATTATAAAAGTTGCAAAGTTAAGCCACTACTAAGAACCATAGTGCAACCAAATTTTTATTCTCTAGGACTATGTGCGTGGTTGGAAAACATTTTGAGAACATACACAAGTATCATTCTTATGGAGTAGAAATACTATGAAACTATCCATGTTCATGTGCAAGGGTGCTTTGTCCATTGCTCATTGTTTGAAGACATTGATTACTTGAACTCCCTAGTTGTTGTATTGTGTATCTAATTTATGATAAAATCTGTTAATGCATCTAGTTGGTCAATTAAAACAATCAAAAACTGAGTTATGTGTTCTTTCCTCGCGTGAGAAAATTGTATCTTCACGTCGTTCACTGTGTTTCCTCGCATGACTATCTAAGAATCCTCATGCGATATCTTTCCAATTTTCTCTTATACTATCACACCAGTCTGGTCTTTCCTCACGCTCCTATGCATTTTTTCACATGTTCCTATGCTAATCCTTGCGTGAGAAAGTGTTTCGTCATGCAAAATTGTCTGCCAGTGAGCTATTTGCTGTCATCTACCCACTTGCTTGGTTGCTGCCCTGTCATTTTTGGTTTTCTGGGTTGATCCAGGTTAGATTGGATTACTTACCCTACTGTTAGAAGCTTTTTTATGCTTAGGATTCTTGCATTTTGACCTCTTGAATTAGCAATCTTTGATTTCATAAGTGACCTTTCTTGGAAGCTTGGTGAGCTAGGAACCATCCTTGTTGAAAAGATAAACCTTTAGACTCTTTGATAACACACTTAGAGAGTTTTGGTAGTCTCTTTTTCATCCACTTTCATACAAATTCAATCTCAATTAATATTATTTGGGTAAGACCATCCTCCCGATCCATATGTGCTAGGGTATTCACCCAAATTTATTGGGCACCTCTGTGGCAGTGTTGGCTTACGCCTTTTGCAAATTTTCTATCTTATCACCTCTTTTTGGACAAGTTAGTGCCTTTTCTATCCTATTTTGGTACCAGTGTTTCTTAAGGTAATCCTATCAGCTAGTACCTTCTCTTCCATGCCAGTTACAACAAGATATCAAGTAAATCAAGGAAAACAACCTCAAGTGGTTTTTAACCAATTACCCCTAGTTCAAACTCGCCAAAGACATAAGGGAAAGGAACCCATATTTGATCAATTTCCTAGGAATATCTCATAAGTGTGGTTTGATTCCAAGAGTCACCTTAGTGAGTTGATTACCCCCTTAGTATCTTCTCGCTCTTCTATGCATATGAGTTGCACAATGACTCGGAGAGAGAAGGAAGCCAGGGATAAACATTATGATGATATGTTTGCAAAGAGTAGAGATGCTATTTCATTCAGTGGTTCCTCTCATTAAAGTAGACTAGCCTCATCCCTTATTTCAACAAGATATCTAGATGCACACCAAAGTGCTAAGAGAGAGAGAGGTAAGAGACATGCTTATGACGATGAGTTATCACAACATGGGAACCAAGGAAATGAACTTTATGATACTCGTGTCAATACAACTTATACCAACAACTTGTTTCAAAATTCAAGACCAAGCTCACCTTTTAAAACATCTACCAATTACATGATTGACAGACTCAAGAGGATCGAGCATGAAAAGAAAGCATTCCAAGATGAACAAGTTCATAAGGAAGAACAAATTAGACACCTAGAGATGGAGAAATAAACTTTGATATAAATGGAAAGGAAATCCTTTCAAGAGGAGCGAGATAGGCTCTTGGCTCAACAACTCAATGATCCATTCAATAATATGCATGTTAGTGGTGGAAATAGTTATCCTCCATCCACTCCTCCTAGGACTCCATGAAGTAGGAGACATTCAAGATCTCCATCCCAATCTCCTAGCCCTAGAGGAAAAAGGGTTTCTAGACATCATCATTATAGGAGACAAATACCTCCTAGGAACTCAAAGCCACCTTCACAGCGTGCTTATTATGGTTCACAATATGGGGGTAGTAGCTCGAGCTTTGATGGCACCTCCCAAGATTTCATGAAAATGCAACAAGAACCACTTTTTCAACAATATGTGGAGAAATATGTGGAGCAAAACAAGGATAAGTTCCTAGAGAGTCTAATCAACAAGGGTGTTAGGGTCCCCTACAACTTTGATGTGGATAAAAATATTAAGAAGCAAGGTCCATCCCAAGAGGAGAAGCTCAATGAAATGCAAAGAACAATGGAAAAGATGTTCACACCTAAGAATTATTTCTCATTGGACTCAATTTGTCCTAATCCTTTTGATAAGAATGTTGACATGAAAGAATTTCCTAGAAAGGTTGAAATTCCTCAATATGACAAATATGATGGTAGTGGAGATCCACATGATCATGTGCGCCAGTTTTATACCAAAATTTTTGAGTTCCATCAAGATGATTCATACCTTATCAGGTTGTTCCCACAAAGTCTTAAGGGTCAAGCAATGGAATGGTTTACTAAGATAACTCCCCCTGTTAATACTTTCAAAGAGCTTGTTCACAAATTTGTTCAACAATTTGCATACAATGTGTTGCCCCAATTTTGGTCTTTATACCTCAAGACAAAAATGCATGTTTAATGTGTAGTAGTAGTCTTGGAAGTTTTGTGTGATTCTGGAGTCTAAGTCTAGAAATCCCCTTAGGATAGAAGGCCTTTATCAGATTTCCCTAACTTGACTTCTCCTTCCTAAGCCAGGTGAATTCTAGGTCTGAAATCATGTTCTTATTGGGTAGGTTAAGTTCCCAATCCATTAAAATCCATGGTTTGAAAGATTCTAACCTCAAAATCACATACAAATGAAATATTTTGCCTCATATCTTCAGGTTGCAGCATTGGCAGGAAATCAAATTTTAGCTTCTCCATGGCGGAAAACCACCTGTGGAGTGCGCTTTCTGCGGTTGACAGACTTAAGAATATCAGAGGTAAATAAAGATGGAAAATGAGGAAGTTGGGAACAAGAAAGCTTTAAGAACTCATACCAAACCTATGGGAAACAAAAGAAGTGATCAAGCAAAGAAAAATTCATGGAATTAGCTCATAGATGGAAAAGCAGAAAATGGCTTCTCCTCTGCTCCTACAGGTGGGTTTTGACTCGCGAGATGCATTTTATGCCGAACTATCAAGGTGAAGAAGCTTTGAAGAATAATCCATCCCATAAGAGATCCGACATGTAAAAAAGCCAATGGAATCAATATATATCATTTTGGCACCCTTATAGGCCCGAATTCTCCTTTGGCAGATTTTCAGACAGAGAGCACTACAAAAGTATTTTTTCCGCCCAAAAGAGAAGTAGAAAAGTAATTTTATGCCACTTCAAGAAAAGTACCGTTACGGTTACTAAAGTAAAAAAATGTTTCCTAATGGCATGTAAAGTAGAATTAATTAATTCAAATAAAGCCATTTTACTTTGTAACAGACTTGTTCATTAATGTAGAGGTCTTTTCATTCGTGTGGTGTGGGAAGTCGGCCGTTAAATGGTAAGAATTCAAAAAGTATAAAATTAGTTAGAGATTTTCAACTGGAACCACCATTGTTCACCAAGTTGTTTGAATTCAAAGTTGCTCATTGTCTCTGTATCCTAAAGAGAAATTTGAATCCCTAGGTTGAATCACACTCACATGGCTTCTAGATTTGTGGGATTTGACAGAATGAACGGCATTATCTCTGATTGCCACAAAATCTCAGATACTTCACTAAAATTCTTCGATATGCAGAACTTCTAGAATAGATTGAGAGCAGAGCAGATGCATCCTATCACAAAAAAGCTTAAGGAGAGCGGGTTAGTCAAAGCCACAGGTTTTCCTGTAGAGGTTCAAGCTCCTAAATTGGTTTGGGAATGTATAGCTTGATACAACCTAGACACCAAGAAAATTCTTCTACCTGACAACATGGTGCTCCTCTCTATTGATAGAGAGTCTGTCCAGAATTCCCTCCATATTTTGGAGCAAGCGGAATACTCTAAAATGACTTATAGTCAGGCGGTCTTTGAATACTCAGTGAAGCGACTGGTATGGAAGAGAGAGAGTATGAAGTCATGGTTTAAAGAACCTAAGAGCGCAAAGGGAAAGTTGCCCAAAACATTATTTGGCACAAATATGAAGCCAGAAATCATGGATATCCTGGTATTGCTTCATAGGATTAGAGGTGAGAGTGAAACTCTTAATTTTGTTGAACAACATTTCTTCCTGGTTCATGTAATCTATTCTCAGCGTCATTTCACTAACTGGGCCCTTATGGTGAGTGAGAATCTCTCAGATGCCATTAATAGGAATAAGTTCCATAATGAATTATACAAGTCTTCGGTCCTCTTGTATATTTTAGCTATGATTCAAATCTGGCCTGGGCTTCCTAGGTTAGAGGAATTCCTAGATGATGTAAAAAGATGAGTTTTTCCCTTCTTTGCAATTACAAAATAGTTATGTTGATTATCTCATAGTTAATGAAGTATTTACAATGAGATTTTGCAGGGAGCTACAAGTTTGTCTAGAATGGAGATTTTCTCCTGAAGCCATGGCTTTTATAAGCCAATTTAGATGCTATTTTATTCAGTTTGGAGACTTCTCATATCTTCGTCTTGCAGGTTTCGATGACTTCCCTTTGAAGCTACCCAGATACCCCACTGACATGATCGTGCTGATCAAGGTAATGAGGCAAGCACTCCAGGTGAACCTGATATTTTTAGAGGCAAAGAAGAAAGGCTAAAAGTTCCCAATGACCATCAAAGCTTACAGTTGTGCATCCCAGTCAGAGGCGAAGAATGTTCTTAAAACATTCTCAAATAAGTTCTCTCTGGAAACATATGACATTCTAAGGCCACAATATGATCCATTTTATTATGCCAGAGATGTCTTACAGATGAGTCAGGCCATTCACCATGTACCTGATATTGAGGACTATTGGGCCAATTGCAAAGATGACTTGGAGAGTAGAGAAAGATTCTATGCCCAGTTAACCATTGAACAGATCAAAAAGTTCAATGTTAACATTATAGTAGAAGGGCTAGAAGATGATGGCAATCATCTGTATGATGACACATACTTGGAGAAGATAAAGTCCACCCCTATCAGCTTAGAGCCTATGCTAGACCAAGCATAAAGTGACTTGCAAGCTCTGATGGAGGGATTTACAAAAGAACAGTTCAATGCGTTGAGTGGACTACAGGCCAAAGGAAGAGGTCAGAAAGGAAGCCTCCCACTCAGTGAACTCCGGTGAAGGAAACTTCTAGTGCTGCAACCACTTCATCAGCAACAATCTCTACATTTGAAAAAAGGATCAATTCAACCATCAGGAGGAGGTGATGAACCTCCTGAGAAAACTTCTCTCTTAGATAAGACCTGTGGAGAGGGTCCTCTTCCAGATATCGGAGTGACAGAAGAAGCAATCCAGATAGACCAAATTAAGTCTACAGTTGAGCTTTCTAAAGCTATAGAGTCTAAACAGTGAATTAGTGACATTGCCATGGATACTTTGGCTAGGACTTTGACCCAAGAAACTCCAAAGAGGGCATCCCCGGTCATCGTTGAAGTAGGAGAGGATAGCCATAGTACCTCTACAGAATCAATATAGAGAGGTGGGGAGCAACAGGATGTTGCTCAAGTTGTAAAATTAATCTCCTCCTCACCTACTTTGGTGAATCCATTCACTTACCTCCCTAAAGCTACTCCTCCACTCATAAGGAAGTTGTTCATCGAAGAGTTGGTCTCTGCCAACAAAGTCACCAGCACAGATTCAAGGATAGCAAACACTCTAGAGCACAAAAGGAAGAGAGTGGGAGAAGCAATTCCCAACCAAGACACTCTATCACAGGCCTTTCAACCCAAGGCTACCATAAGAAAAAAAATGAATGTAAAGACAATGTCAACTCTAGGTCATGATCCTAAGATAGGGCACTTCACCATGGAAGTAGCCAAGCCCACTAAAGAGGGTATACTTGAAGATCTGGCAGCTTCTGACTTTCAGTTGCAGTCATTCGATATGGGATTGGCTCAACATGATACCAAGGTGGACTGGTGGAAGTCCACTAATGTAGTAATAGAGGAAGAGCTGGAAGATCTTAAGACTTCCAAAATTTAGCTTAAGGAGGAAGTGGCCCAGCTAAATGACTTCATCAGAGAGTTCCTTACTCCTATTGTGAGTGCTCCCAATACCCAAACTTCCTTTGATCCCAGTGCTGTTGAGAACCAAGCCATTGTGGCTAAGTTGCAAGAGGATCAACATTATGGGTAGATTGGCAAGAGGTGGATCGAGAGGCTTGAGTTAGAAGGTCTAGCAATCATTGAACAGTTAGGTAACGCTCCTCTATGGCTAGAAATAGAGAAGAGAAACATTGAGAAGATTTTACAGACTCTCACTACAAAAAGAGTAAGATGCCGAGAATTCATAGTCATGTTGCATGTGGCAGTAAAGATGAAGACTAAGGAGGCCCTAAAAGCTAAGATCCTATAGAAGGGTAATGAGCCCTTGATCGAATGGCTCCAAAGTTTGGAGTTCAAAATCGAGATGATCATTCAGGCCAAGACTGAACTACAACAAGCAGATGTTAAAGTGAAAGAGGAACAAAGTAAAGATTTTAAACTCCTATTAGGACTTCATGTAGAATCGCAAACCAGTAGTCAAGGAAAATCAATAGTTGGAGTATTCAACATGCAGAATTCATTCACAAATTATCTGCACAATTTAGCAGAGCAGTCTTCGACTCATCTAGACAAGGTGCCAGAGCTCTAGCAATTGAGTTGATGCATCTTTAGAGCTATGGAGGAATTGAAAGAGCAGACAGAAGCAATCAAGACTCTAGCCAAAGAACATTCCAGATGACTCATCCGTTACACCAATGTCCATGTCAACAGACATGAAGAACTCATCCAAGTCATCACTGTCGTAATCACCTATAGGGCCAAAGTAGATAAAGGGAAGGAAACTAAATCTTAGATATTTTCCCCCTTATGCTATTTTTGTTGAGTTTTGTAACAGATAAACCTTTGGTTATCATTTCTGGATGGGGAAGTTGAACCGTTTTGGTTACTCCTTTTTGTAACGGTCCAATCTGGAACTGTATATGTATTATTCCCAAAATCAATACAAGGGTCAGCTAAATTTTGGTGTGAAGAATAGCATTGTTGCTGAGTCAATTGTGTATGTCTGAATGCCATTTCTTTAACTATTCCATTGCATTTTATTTATCTTTATGTTGAATTTGAACGTCTCTTTCAAGTTAGATTCATTGTCTGTATTTGAACTAGAATTTTGTATTACGATTAGATATGGCTAATTAAGGGGAAAATCAATTTCTATTCTAAGTTTTGGGAATGTTCTTACGATATAGATTTACTCAATATCATTACATTGTTAACCTTCAGTCTTGCATCTGCATTTTTAGTAATTGTCCATGCATCACCAGTTTTGGGAGTTAATCTGATTGATAAGATCTCAGAATTGGCTAGATTTAGAATTGTATTTACTTCACCTAAGCTATTTTCTATCTAGGCTTAGCTTGGTTTACCTCTCCTGCTCTCGGGTCAAGAGCATACCCCTGTTAGATTAGGAAAGATTAAAATTCATTGAATATTATTCATATAAGGGAGTTGTACCTTCTAATTTAGAGCGAGAATAGGTTTTCAAGTAACTATTTCCCAATTATTGTATTCAATTGTTCTTAAACATTTTTGGGTATTTTAGAGTTACTTCAAAAGAAAAATCTATTTACCAATAGATTTTTCGTGACTCCGCTGGGAGATGAATAGTCATATACCAGAAGCATACAATGAGGAAAGATGGTGCTTCCCCATGAAGATATAATCTCTGTGTTCCAACCTAATCTTGGATTCCAAGACGATCAAGAGGATCTCATTTCCTCATTAAATATTTTTGTCTGGAGATACAAAAGAAGCACTGAACACTATAGAAACACCAGTCAAGTGCTTGAACTGGAAGAAGCTAGAGCAGAAGCATTTGAGAGAGCCATACAGAGAAGAAATCTAAGAAGAGTAGAGCGTGAAGTTAGGCCATAGCACTAGGCAAAAATCTGGAGCCTAAAAGATTTCTTAGAAGTACCAGGAGAGAAGGTAGCACAAACCCAGTCTTTGAGAGGCTTGCAGATATTAATTTTTCTCTTTTAGAAGTACCCCGTCAGGGAAATAGAACTGTAAGGAGCCAAAGAACACCTTCTTCACCTCCTAAAAAAACCACCCAATTATCCACCACTTGCCAAATGTTGACATTGCATGGAGTAGTTGCCCCTCCCATTGTCAATCTAACACCCTACTTACCCCAAGCAACTATGGCACTCCCTTGGGCTACTGCAGTCGAGCCCTTGCAACTAGCAGCATATAATCCTCTCCCTACAGACTCTAGAAATAACTTTCCCAAATTTTCTAGAGAGGAGAAAGTATCTATAGATGAGCATATTTCTGTATTCTTCACTTCAGTTAACATCCTAGCGGTTCAAGAAGAAGATGTGGCCATTAGACTATTCATTAAGACTCTTGTTGAAGGTGTCGCTGATTGGTTTCATCATTTACCTGATTCTTCTATTACCAATTGGGCTACTATGAGAGCCACCTTCAAAAGAAGGTTTAAGACTGCTGAAGATGAGCATGCCCTGTTGACTCAATTGACTTCTATCAAGAAAGAGCCGTCAATCAGTATGAATGATTTTATAGCTAAATTTAACAAACTGGTAAATCATATCCCAGTGGCTGACAGGCCTATGGCAGGAAATTTGAAAAATTTCTTCATAAGTGCTATGCCACCGGATATCAATTATGATTTAAGGAGAATGAACCTTGCAAATTTGGATGCCACACAGAGAACTATTGTAGAACTCAAGGACCACATGATTTCATTCGGGAAATGGAAAAGAGAGATATAGTCTAGAGCCAGTAGTAGCAATACTACATCATCTGACAAGATGATCCAAAAATTGTCTAATGAATTCACTGCCTTCAAGAGGCAACTTCCCAGATTCAATAATCCCTACCAGCGAAACTTTTAGGAGCAGCCTAGAAGATATAACGACAGGAGGAATGCAGAAGGAAAAACATTACAGTTAACTACTCCACCATAGAGACTAGCTATAGAAGCTCCTCCTAAAAGAGGAAACATGTGTGCCTTCCACTTAACCATGGATCAGGATGGGGAAAGTTTCCCTGATGTAGCTCATGCTTGGCAAATGCATCAGACTAACGAGTGGAATTCTGGAGTGTCTGGAGCTAAACCAGATTCATACTCACATGGCGACTCTAAAAACTTATATTTAGAGTATGAATTAGATTCAGAGCAAGAAGAAACATGTTATGCCACCATAGATGGGACCTCTTATATGGTTCTGACCCAGATTCAGAAGGATAAAGGCCCTGGCTCGCCACTACCTAAAAATAATGAGGCATCTACTTCCAATTCAAAGGAGCCCAGTCAAGGTCTGAGGATTCTGCAACTAGGTAAAGAACAAAACTCTTTTGACATTATTCAATTCTGTAGAGATTCTAGAATTTAGATTTTTCCCATAGACTATCTTAATTCTAATCCTATTGAGCTGCAAAAGCTAGTAGATTATTGTAAAGGAGGAAGCCGAGAATTAAATCAAAATGTCATGACTACTATAGAGAATGAATCTTTATTTGCAAACCGAGTTGAACAAAGAGAGTCATCCTTTTTAGCCACCTTCCTAGGCCAAAATCCTGACCCATTCTATGTGTCTTTATATATTAATGGTTGCAGGTTGAGAAATTGTATAATAGATTCTGGAGCCTCGGACAATGTAATGCCATCAACTGTGGCCAAAGCTTTAGGACTTACTCTCACTAAATCTCATGGTAGGTGTTACTCCATGGATTCCAAGAAAGTACCTCTGGTTGGTCAAATTAAGGATGCTCAAGTGGTTTTAGTAGCACATCCCAAAAAGAAGATGTTGCTAATGATCCTTGCTGCTGATATACCTACTAGCTACGAGTTGTTGTTAAGTAGGAGTTTTTGCAGAGACCTTGGAGGGGAGATAAAGCTAGATTGGTCCCAAGCCTTAATCCCAGTAGGTAATAAAAAGAGTAAACTGGTTCCCAAAGAAAAGGATAAGTTTATAGTGTTGAAATATGATGACCCTAAAGCTCAAATCTTGTATCAATAATTGGAGTTTGGCAATTATATGTTGTTCGCTGATGAACCTAAGAAAGAAACAAAAACCGCCGAAGAGGAAAAGCAATTTTTTGCCAACAAAATACCACCACAGATATGGACTCTTGAATTTGATGGTAGTTGCACATTGTTAGGGTCCGGTGCAGGTGTGGTCTTGATATCACCAGACGGAGTATGTGAGCCCTTGGCTTACAAATTAGAGTTTGGGAACACCAATAACACTGCTAAGTATGAAGCCCTTCTGTTAGGGATTATTGCTACAAAAGAAAGAGGTGTGAAAATTATGAGAGCTCATGGTGATGCTGAGCTAATTGTGTGACAAGTCAAGAATTAGTACTCTGTAAAGAACCACAGGTTGAAGAACTACAAAAATAGAGTATGGGACAAAATAGAAACATTGGATGCTTTTTTTATCAAATTTGTGCCAAGAGAGTTGAATTCCAAAGTGGACTCTTTGGCTATCTCAGCTTCATTACTACTTCCCCATCCAGAATTAAAAGATATAAAGTACCAAGTGGAGGTTATATATCGACCATCTGTGCCTGATAACGTGGAAGATTGGCAAGTTTTTGAAGATGACAAGAATTTCCTTCTCTTTCTAGAGAGCGGTGGTGACTTCCATAAGGATGTTCGTGGAAACTGTAAAGGAAACTACCAAGATGAGCTAAAGAAAGATAAGTTGGATGTTATTCAATTGCAAGGTAATATCATTCTGCCCCATCTAGTCACTCTTGAAAAGATCTTCAATAGACATGACATGTTTGTGAAGAAGAAAAGAATCGAAAGAGGGCCTACCACTAGTGAATATGAAGGAATGAATATTGGAATTGAAAAAGACCCCAAGATGATCAATATCGGGAAGTGTTGTACTGAAGAAGAAAGGAATGAGGCCAAGAAGATTTTTCTAGAATACTCAGATGTTTTTTCTTGGAGCTATGAAGATTTGAAAATTTTTATGAATGGGAAATTCAAACACTAGCTTCCTTTAAAACCTGAGGCTACTCCATTCAGGCAGAAGCAAAGGAACTACAACCCCAAAGTTGTTGATGCCATATTCAGGGAAGTTGATAAAATGCTCAAAGCAAAGATCATATATCTCATTCACCACTCTACTTGGGTTGCAAACATAGTGCCTATGAGGAAGAAGAACAAAGAAATAAGGATCTGTGTTGACTTCAAAAATCTAAATCAATCTTCTTTGAAGGAAAACTATGCCCTTCCCAACATGGATCATCTCTTGCAGATCGTGGCTAGAGCCAAAATGATGTCTATGTTAGATGGCTTCTCAGGGTATAATCAAATAGAAGTTGAGAAAGCAGATCAGCATAAAACGGCTTTCACTACTCTATGGGGGACCTTCGCATATCACAGGATGCCATTCGGATTGATCAATGCCGAAGCTAATTTTCAAAAAGGTATGGATCTTTCTTTTAGTGATATGAAGAAAAAAATCATTGGTATGTATCTGGATGATCTTACTATGTTCTCTAAAAAGAGATTAGATCATATAAATGATCTAAGAAGAGTATTGCAAAGGTGTCGGGAGGATGGGATTTCATTGAATCCCAAGAAATCAGTGTTTTGCATAACTGAAGGAAAAATATTGGGTCATATTGTCTCCCAAGAAGGTATAAGGATCGATCCCGAAAGGGTGAGAGCTATTCAGCAACTAAGTTTACCGGTGAATAAAACTTGAGTGAAGTCATTTTTCATTCAAGTTAACTTCCTCAGGAGATTTGTCCCTGATTTCTCCAAATTTACTAAACACATTGTTGATATGATGAAGGGGAATGTGAATTTAAAATGGAATGACCCTGGTAAGAAAGCTTTCAAAAGCATCAAGAATGCCATAGCTAATGCCCCAGTGTTATGTCACCCAAATTATAAGAAATATTTTGTAATTTACTGTTATTCTTCTGAACATACTCTGTCAGCAATTCTAATACAAGAGAACGAAGAGAGAATTCAAGCCCCCATCACTTTTATGAGTACACCTCTAAAGAACCATGAGCTGAGATATTCTCAAACTGAAAAGCACACTTTTGTGGTGGTAAAGGCTCTTAGAATTTCAAGTTTTATATCCTACATTCTCACTCTCTTGTGTATGTGTCTGATGTCGCAGTGAAGAGTGTTTTGAATCAACAAGATGTGGGGTGTAACAAATGAGGAGCATGGGTAGCTAAAACCCAATAATATGACATAGATATCAAGCCCACCAAGTTGGTAAGAGGGAATGCCTTGTGCAAGGCGATGGCAGAAAATCAAGCAGACAAAGACCCAAAAGCTACAAAGTTGGTTTTGGCGGTAAGTATGCAAGACCCATGGTTTGAAAACATTGTGTATTTCTTGACCTATGGTGAATGTACTAAAGGATTAACTTCAAAGAAAAGGAGAGACCTAAAATTGAAGGCTTCTAAATATGTAATCTAGGAGGATAGACTATATAAAAGATCTATAGATGGAACATTCCTCTGATGTGTCAAAAAACAATAGCAAGAGAAGTTGTTAAAGGTTTTTCATGATGAAGCCTACAGAGGACACTTCTCCTCATCAGTCAATGCATTCAAGATTTTGAGACAGTTTTATTACTGGTCAAGAATGTTTAAAGATGTGAAAAATGCAAGATGTTTACCAGGAAGCCATAGTTAGCAGTGTTACCCCACAGACCAGTGATAATTGAAGGGCCATTCCAATAGTGGGGACTTGATTTTATCAGTCCTATAAGCCCTGCGTCCAGTGCATGTCATACTTACATAATTACTACAACTGACTATTTCATGAAATGGGTGGAAGCCAAGGCAACCAAAAGGACTACTTCAAAGGTAGTATGTGAGTTTATCAAAGAAAATATTCTGGTAAGATTTGGGGTGCCTATTAAGTTGGTTATGGATAATGCCACATACTTTTCTTCTCAAGAAATTACTGAATTTTGTTTTGAGTATGGCATCATGATCAGCCATTCTTCTGATTATTTCCCTCAAGGGAATGGCCAAGTGGAATCTAGTAACAAAAATTTGGTAAACATCATGAAAAAGCTCATGGCAGAAAACTAGAGAAGTTGGCAGAAAAAGATCTATGAAGCCCTTTGGGCAGATAGAGTGACCCCCAAAAGAGCCATTGGCATATCTCCTTTTGAACTTGTCTACGGTGTAGAAGCTAGTCTCCCTCTGCCATTGGAATTTTCCACTTGTAAACTGAGGACAGTAGTGGAGGATGGCATATATGAAGATGGTCTAGAGAAGAGGATCCTATACTTGAGCAAATTGGAAGAAGAAAGGGAGAAAATGGTTGATCATATCACACGTCATCAGATGCATGTGAAGAACCTATTTGATAAAATGAGTAGGCCCCAGAAATTTATGGAGGGAGACATGGTGCTATTGTGGGACAAGTGCAGGGCACCCAAAGTCATGCACAGGAAATTCAAAACACTGTAGAAATGACCTTTCAAAATCCATCATGCATTTGATAAAAATTCTTTCAAATTGACTTATCCAGATGGAAAGGCACTACCCCTGATGTATAATGGTTAGGATTTGAAGCTTTATCATATCTAAATTGAAAGTAGGTAACCCCTATGTTGTACAATAGTTACGTTTAGTTCCTGTTTTTGTTTTCCTAGTTAGGTTTCCTTTCTGCGTCTTGCTTTAGTTTTGTTGTGAGCCGCCTTTTGTCAAGCTTTACAAAACTAGAGATTTGAGTTCCTTGCTTAGACATGTGAATGTCCAAGTCCCCAAAGAGAGCCAGATGTTGCCCCACTTTTGGTCTTTATACCTCAAGACAAAAATGGATAATTAATGTGTAGTAGTAGTCTTAGAAGTTTCATGTGAGTCTGGAGTCTAAGTCTAGAAATCCCCTTAGGATAGAAGGCCTTTATCAAATTTCCTTAACTTGACTTCTCCTTCCTAAGACAGGTGAATTTTGGGTCTGAAATCATGTTCTTATCGGGTAGGTTAAGTTCCCAATCCGGTAAAGGCTATGGTTTGAAAGATTCTAACCTCAAAATCACATACAAATGAAATATTTTGCCTCATATCTTCAGGTTGCAGCATTGGTAGGAAATCAAATTTTAGCTTCTCCATGGCGGAAAACCACCTGTGGAGTGCACTTTCTGTAATTGATAGACTTAAGAATATCAAAGGTAAATAAAGATGGAAAATGAGGAAGTTGGGAAGAAGAAAGCTTTGAGCACTCATACAGAACCTGTGGGAAACAAAAGAAGTGATCAAGTGAAGAAAAATTCATGGAATTAGATCATAGGCAAAAAAGTGGAAAATGGCTTCTCCTCTGCTCCTACAAATGGGTTTCGACTCTCAAGATGCGTTTTCTGCCAAACTATCAAGGTGAAGAAGCTTTGAAGAATACTCCATCCCATAAGAGATCCGACATGTAAAAAATCCAATGGAATCAATATATATCATTTTGGCACCCTTATAGGCCCGAATTCTCCTTTGGCATATTTTCAGACAGGGAGCACTACAAAGGTATTTTTTCTGCCCAAAGGAGAAGCAGAAAAGTAATTTTCTGCCACTTCAAGAAAAGTACCGTTACGGTTACTAAAGTAAAAAATGTTTCCTAACGGCATGTAAAGAAAAGTAATTAATTCAAATAAAGTCATTTTACTTTGTAACGGAATTGTTCATTAATGTAGAGGTATTTTCATTCGTGTGGCGCGGGAAGTCATCTGTTAAACGGTAAGAATTTAAAAAGTATAAAATCAGTTGGAGATTTTGAATTGGAACCACCATTGTTCACCAAGTTGTTTGAATTCAAAGTCGCTAAGACCAGTTTCTCATTGTTTCTGTATCTTGAAGAGAAATTCAAATCCCTAGGTTGAATCACACTCACATGGCTTCTAGATTTGTGGGATTCGACGGAAATGAATGACATTATCTCTGATTGCCACAAAATCTTAGATACTTCACTAAAATTATTCGATATGCAGAACTTCTAGAATAGATTAAGAGCAGAGCAAATGCATCCTATCAATGAAAAGCTTAAGGAGAGTGGGTTAGTCAAAGCCGCAGGTTTTCTTGTAGTGTTTCAAGCTCCTGAATTGGTTTGAGAATGTATAGCTTGATACAACCCAGACACAAAGCAAATTCTTCTACCTGACAACACGGTGCTCCTCTCTATTGATAGAGAGTCTGTCCAGAATTCCCTCTATATTTTAGAGCAAGCAGAATACTCTGAAATGACTTATAGTCGGGCAGTCTTTGAATACTCAATGAAGAGACCAGTATGGAAGAGAGAGATTATGAATTCATGGTTTAAATAACCTAAGAGTGGCAAGGGAAAGTTTCCCAAAACATTATTTGGAATAAATCTGAAGCCAGAAATTGTGGATATCCTAGTATTGCTTCATAGGATTAGAGGTGAGAGAGAAGCTCTTAATTTTGTTGAACAGCGTTTCTTCCTAGTTCAGATAATTTGTTCTCAACATAATTTCATTGAATGGGCCCTTATGGTGAGTGAGAATCTCTCAGATGCCCTTAATAGGGCTAAGTTCTAGAATGAATTCTACATGTCTTTGGTCCTTTTGTATATTTTAGCTATGATTCAAATCTAGCCTGGGCTTCCTAGGTTAGAGGAATTCCCAGATGATGTAAAAAGCTATGAGTTTTTCCCTTCTTTGCAACTACAAAATAGTTATGTTGATTATCTCATAGTTAATGACACCTTTACAATGAGACTATGCAGGGAGCTACAAGGTTGTCTAGAAAGGAGATTTTCTCCTAAAGCCATGGCTTTTATAAGCCAATTTGGATGCTATTTCATTCAGTTTAGAGACTTCTCATATCTTTATCTTGCAGGTTTTGATGACTTCCCTTTGAAGCTTCCTGGATACCCCACTGACATGATCATGTTGATTGAGGTAATGAGGCAAGCACTTCAGGTGAACCTGATATATTCAGAGGTAAAGAAGAAAGGCTATGAGTTCCCACTGACCGTTGGAGCTTATAGTTGTGCATCCCGGTCAGAGGCAAAGAATGTTCTTAAAACATTCTCAAAGAAGTTTTCTCTGGAAACATATGACATTCTAAGGCCACAATATGATCCAGTTAATTATGCCAAAGATGTCTTATAGATGAGTCAGGCCATTCACCATGTACTTGATATTGAGGACTATTGGGCCAATTGCAAAGATGACTTGGAGAGCAGAGAAAGATTCTATGCCTGATTAACCATTGAATAGATCAAAAAGGTCAATGTTAACATTGTAGTAGAAGGGCTAGAATATGATGGCAATCATCTGTACGATGACACATACTTGGAGAAGATAAAGTCTACACCTATCAACTCAGAGCCTATGCTAGACCAAGCAGTGACTTGCAGGCTCTGATGGGGGGGATTTAAAAAATAATAGTTTAATGGGTTGAGTGGACTATAGGATGAAGGAAGAGGTCAGAAAGGAAGCCTCCCGCTCAGTGAACTCTGACGAAGGCAACTTCTGGTGTAGCAACCACTTCATCAGCAACAATCTCTACATTTGCAAAAAGGATCAATTCAACCGTCGGAAGGAGGTGATGAACCTCTTGAGAAAACTTCTCTCTTAGAGAAGACCTATGGAGAGGGTCCTCTTCCAGATAATGGAGTCATAGAAAAATTAGTCCCGACAGACCAAATTAAGTCTACAGCTAAGCTTTCTAAAGCTACAGAGTCTGAACAGCCAAATAGTGCTATTTTTGTGGATACTTTAGTCTGGACTTCGACCCAAGAAACTCCAAAGAGGGCATCCCCTGTCATAGTTGAAGTAGGAGAGGATATCCCTAGTACCTCTACAAAATCAAATAAGAGAGGTGGGGAGCAACAGGATGTTGCTCAAGTTGTAAAATTAATCTCCTCCTCACCTACTTCAGTGAATCCATTCGCTTCCCACCCTAAAGCTACTCCTCCACTCATAAGGAATTTGTTCATCAAAGAGTTGGTCTCTGCCAAAAAATTCACCAGCGTAGAGTCATGGATAGCAAACACTCTAGAGCGCAAAAGGAAGAGAGTGGGAGAAGAAATTCCCAGCCAAGACACTCTATCACGGGCCTTTCAACCCAAGGCTACCAAAAGAAAATAGAAGAGTGTAAAGACAATGTCTACTCTAGGTCATGATCCTGAGACAGGGCACTTCACCATGGAAGTAGCCAAGCCCACTAAAGAGGGTAGACTCAAAGATCTAGTAGCTTCATACTTTCAATTGTAGTCATTCGATATGGGATTATCTCGACATGATACCAAGGTGGACTGGTGGAAGTCCACTAATGTAGTAATAGAGGAAGAGATGGAAGATCTTAAGACATCCTAAATTTAGCTTAAGGCAGAAGTGGCCTAGCTAACTGACTTCATTGGACAGCTCCTAACTCCTATTGCAATTGCTCCCAGTACCCAAACTTCCTTTGATCCCAGTGTTGTCGAGAACCAAGCCATTCTAGCTAAGTTGCAAGAGGATCGACATTATGGGAAGATTGGCAAGAGGTGGATCAAGAGGCTCGAGTTAGAAAGTCTGGAAATCATTGAATAGTTAGGTAATGCTCTTCTATGGCTAGAAATAGAGAAGAGCAACATTGAGAAGAATTTACAGACTCTCACTACAGAAAGAGTAAGATGCCAAGAATGCATAGTCATGTTGCATGTGGCAGTAAAGATGAAGACTAAGGAGGCCCTAAAAGCTAAGATCCTATAGAAGGGTGATGAGCCCTTGATCGAATGGCTCCAAAGTCTAGAGTTCAAAATTAAGATGATCATTCAGGCCGACACCAGACTACAACAAACAGATGTTAAAGTGAAAGAGGAATAAAGGAAAGATTTTAAACTCCTCTTAGGACTTCATGCCAAATCACAAACCAGTGGCCAAGGCAAAGCAATAGTTCGAGTAGTCAACATGCAGAAGTCATTCACAGATTATCTGCACAATTTAGCAGAGCAGTCTTTGACTCATCTAGACAAGGTGCCAGTGCTCCAGCAATTGAGTGGATGCATCTTTAGAGCTATGGAGGAACTGAAAGAGAGAACAGAAGCAATCAAGACTCTATCCAAAGAACATTCTAGATGGCTCATCCATTACACCAATGTCCACAACAATAGACATGAAGAACTCATCCAAGTCATCACTATTGTAATCGCCTATAGGGCCAAAGTAGATAAGGGGAAGGAAACTAAATCTTAGATATTTTCCCCCTTATGCTATTTTTGTTGAGTTTTGTAACAGATAAACCTTTGGTTATCATTTCTGGTTGGGGAAGTTGAACCATTTTGGTTACTCCTTTTTGTAACGGTCCAATCTGGAACTCTATATGTATTATTCCCAAAATCAATACAAGGGTCGGCTAAATTTTGGTGTGAAGAATAGCATTGTTGTTGAGTCAATTGTGTATGTCTGAATGCCATTTCCTTAACTGTTCCATTGTATTTCATTTATCTTTCTATTGAATTCGAACGTCTCTTTTGAGTTAGATTCGTAGTCTGTATTTGAGCCAAAATTTTGTATTATGATTTGATACGGCTAATTAAGGGGAAAATAAGTTTCTATTCTAAGTTTTGGGAATTTTCTTACGATATAGATCGACTCAATATCATTACATTGTTAACCTTCAGTCTTGCATCTGCATTTTTAGTAATTGTCCATGCATCACCAGTTTTGGGAGTTAATTTGATTGATAAGATCTCAAAATTGGCTAGATTTAGAATTGTATTTACTTCACCCGAGCTATTTTATATCTAGGCTTAGCTTGGTTTACCTCTCCTGCTCTCGGGTCAAGAGGATACCCCTGTTAGATTAGGAAATATTAAAATTCATTGAATATTATTCATATAAGGGAGTTGTACCTTCTAATTCAGAGGGAAAATAGGTTTTAAAGTAACTATTTCCAAACTATTGTATTCAATTGTTCTTAAACATTTTTGGGTATTTTAGAGTTACATGCAAAAGAACAATTTGTTTACCAACACAATGTTTCAAGATCTATCACTTTGTTAGACTTATGAAGCTTAAAGTAGAATCAAGGAGAATCCTTTGTTACTTTCTTGCAAAGGTGGAGATGAAAATGCTCTTGCTATTCTAGAACCATTCCTGACAATGAAAATATTAAAATTCTTGTTAGTAATTTGGTCCCCGAAATGTGGTATGAAGTTAAGAAAATCGTTTTTGATTCATTTGACACCATGGTTGAGACTGCATGTAGAATCGAGGATGTTTTTAGAGAACAAGGAATTTTAACTAAACATGGTAATAACAACAACAATGGTAAAAAAAACAACTCTAACAAGGATAAAGGGAAGAACCAATATTGGAATAGGAACAAACAAGTGGTTAATGATGGAGTTGTGGATTCCTCCCAACCTAAAGATCAACTTGTGCTTCATTTATCTAGTAATGTTC
>MU223815.1:3628564-3638696 GCA_018584345.1 Thuja plicata | reverse complement strand
ACAATATAAGGTTAATTCACCGAGTAACAGCAATATATATTAAGACATCTAAGGGACTTGTGGATTTATTTTTGTGGTAACTGATTCACCCCTCCCCTCTCAGTTACTCCATCCATATTTCCAACAAGAATTTACATCCTAACTAGGGGCAATTGGTCACAATTACACATGTCCTTGGTCTACCTCACTTTGATCTACAAGAAGCTAATCGAGTCCATCAAATAAACATTGCTGAAAATTTGGATAAATCTGATGATGATGTCACAGACTCTCATGACTATGAGTGGGATCAGCTATCTATTGCCTCCAAGGAAATTGGGATAGAAACAATTCACATGTTTACGGCTTCCTCAGCTCCTAGTAAATGACCAGACATTCCTTTCAATGACACTGATCCTCCTAAAGCAGAAGAATAGTTCCTTCCTCCCATCATTGATGAAGAGACTGGTGAATACATAACTCTAAAAGAATTTCATAGGCTACAAGCAAGAAGCCTCCTTTTACAAAGGGATGATGATGAGATTCTACTAATGAGCCACTATAGTTCGATCCATATATAACTGACAATGACCTTTTTGACAACGAACTTACTCTTATTGATCTAAACATCGAAGATATTAACTTAACAGATCATCTCATGTTGGTTAATAGTTGTGATGCTAACGCGATGTTTTCCTTCCTAGAATCTGACTCCCTAACATTGGTACTTATAGACCTCATTGATTGGATTGAAACAGATCCTACCCCTATCCTTGAATTTCCCAATGACCACTCCCTAGCTTGTTACCTTAATGCTTGTGAACCTCACCCTTCTTCCACCAATGTAAGGAGCGAGAACATGTCACAGGAGGATATCAAGTTTCTTAGTCACAAATTGAAAAATAAAAAGAAAAATCAGACTAATGGTGAAAACCACTCTATGGCAGTATCAGATCCTAAAATAGTAAAGAAAAATGATGTATCCAATGGTGAAAACCTCTCAAAGGTGCCAAAGGATGAGATTCTTGATATCCTCCCTGAACACTTTTAGGAAAGATATTCAATATTAATTGAACCAACACAGCTAGTGAACTTGGGCACTATTGAAGATCCTTAGATAGTTCATCTAGCACAATCTCTATCAGAAGAAGAGAAGGCACAATTCACATAATTCTTGAAGGAGAAAAAGATCAAATTTGCCTGGCCCTACACTGATATGCCAGGGCTATATCCCAATCTCATTATGCACCACTTATCTATAGCTCCTGGGATCAAGCCCGTGAAATAAAAACTTAGAAAAATGCATCCTCATGTTGCATTATTGGTGAAAGCAAAATTGGAAAAGTTGTTAAAAGCTGGATTCATTTGAGTCATTGCCTAAGCAGCATGGATATCTAATGTGGCCCCTATTTCTAAATCTGATAAATCTATTAGGATCTGCACGGACTTCAGAGACCTGAACAAATCATGTCTGAAAGATGATTTCCCTCTACCAAATATTGACATGATCATAGACCTTACCGCTAGCTACCAGATGTATTCATTAATGGATGGATTCTCAGGTTATAATCAAATCAAGATCACCCCTGAGGATCAAGAGAAAACTGCATTCACATGTGCATGGGGCACATTTTGCTAGAAAGTCATGCCATTTGGGCTAAAGAATGTCGAAGCAACATATCAAAGAGCTATGACAACAATATTCCATGACATGATGCACAAAAACATGGAGGACTATGTCGATGACACACTAGCTAAATCCAAAGAAAGAGGTACTCATATTGTTTATTTAAGAAAAATATTGGATCGAATGGAATAGTTCCAACTTAGGCTCAATCCAAAGAAATGTGCCTTTGGGGTCTAATCAGGCAAGCTCCTAGGATTCATAATTTCAGCAAAGGGAATCGAGGTAGATCTAGCAACGGTAAAAGCTATTCTAGAGATGACTCCTCCATGTAATATCAGTCAAATGAGGACACTACAAGGGAGACTCCAGTCTATCAAGAGATTCATGTCCCAACTTGCAGATAAGGCACAACCCTTTACTAAGCTACTACATAAAGGGGTTGCGTTCAACTAGGATGAACACTGTGAAGCCAACTTCAGAGAATTAAAGGGGTACATGGCTGCTCCACCTATTCTTATGGTGCCTATTCATGGAAAACCTTTGCTCCTATACATTTCAGCTACAGCTACATCCCTAGGAGTATTGCTAGCACAAGAGCACGAAACAAAGAAAGAGTGAGCTATCTACTACATTAGTAGAAATCTAGTCGCTTATGAGCTCAATTATAGCATTATTAAGAAATCATGCTTAGCAGTTGTCTTCGAATCACAAAAATTGAGACACTACATGCTCTCACATATAGTAAAGCTCATTGCTAAGATTGATCCTCTAAAGTATCTTTTGAGCAGAATAGCATTAACAGGCCGTTTGGCAAAATGGGTCCTCATTCTAAGTGAATTTGACATTAAGTATGTTGAATGGAGAGCTATCAAAGGATAGGTACTTGTGGATCAATTGGCTGATTCACCACTCCAAGATGATGAACCATTAATAATTGAATTTTCTGATGAAACAATCATGCATCTCACCGAACATCCATGGAAGATGTACTTTGACAATTTGTTTACTCAACAAGGACCTGGAGCAGGGGTTCTCTTCATAACTCCACAACAGTATAAAATTCCCAAATCTTACAAATTAATGTTTCTATGCACCAACAATATCTCAGAATATGAAGCTTTGGTCAATGGCCTCAAACTCGCCATGGAATGGAAAATCATTGAGTTACACGTATATGGTGACTCCCAACTTATTATCAATCAAATCAATGGGGAATATCAAACAAGGGATGAAAATTTGATGCCCTACAAGAAACTAGTTGATGATTTGAAGAAATAATTTGTCTTTGTCACCTTCCAGCAGATACCAAGATCAGAGAACAAAGCTGCAGATGCTATGGCTACCTTGGCATCCATGTTATAACTAGAGGAACATCAATTCCACTATGACTTCTTGGTGGAAGAAATATCTTATCCTGCCTTTGCCAATCTAGAATACCAGGTAATATGTGCCTTAAATACCCTAGATCACTCTTGATATGCCAATATCATTGCTTATCTTTTGGACCAAACCATTCCTGCCAATCTATCTAGAAATGAAAAAAGATCCCTGATTAGGACAACATCGCGTTACGTCCTCATAACTAACAACCTATATCGACGCAATCTTGACAGAACACTTCTTCGATGTTTAGAACTTGAGGAGTCTGATCTAGCCTTAAAAGATTTCCATGAAGGTGTATGTGGATCACATTTGAATGGCTTTTCATTAGATAAGAAACTGCTCAGAGTAGGCTATTATTGGCCTACCATGGAGAAAGATGCTATTCAATTTTCAAAAGCATGTCTTAAATGCCAAACACATGGGAACCTTATTCATGCTCCTGCCAGAGAACTCATACCTTTTATAACAAATTGGCCATTCCAAAAATGGGTCTTTGATTTGGTTGGACAAATATATCCCAACTCTTCAAATGGACACAAGTTCATCATTACAGCCACTAAGTATTTCATGAAGTGGGTCGAGGTCGTGCCGCTAATCAAAGCCACTAGAAAACAGGTGGCTATGTTCATTCTGAGCTATATTATTTGTAGATATGGGATACCCTCTTCAATTGTGACAGACAATGGGGGCCAATTTAAAAATCAAAACATTGATGACCTCTGTGAATAGTTTCATATCACTCAACATTTCTCCTTGGTCTATTATCCTCAAGGTAATGGACAGGCTGAGGCATTAAACAAAAATATTCTCAAAATCCTACACAGAACTGTGAGCAAGTATGGCAGAGACTGGCATTTACAACTGAGTCCGGCACTATGGGCCTAAAGAAAAAGCATCCAAACACCAACTAGAGCCACACCATTTTCTCTAGTCTATGGCGCTGAAGTAGTACTACCTATTGAGGTTGAAATTCCATCTTTGCAAATATCTTTACAAGGACTGGTTACTGATGAGTAGTACCGCATTGATCGAATAAATTCTCTGGACCTCCTAGATGAGCGCAGGCAACAAGCATTCGATCACCTCAAAATGTACCAAGCAAGAATGTCCAAAGGTTACAACAAAAAGGTTAAACCATGCAAGTTTGAGGTAGGAGACCTTGTCCTAAAAGAAAATCCTAAGAACCAGCCTAACAGAGAGCAGAAAGGAAATTTTGAACCTACCTGGCTGGGACCTTATGTTATCACTGCTACTTTTGGGACTGGAGCTTATCAATTAGCTACACCTGAGGGAGACGTTCTTCTAGATCCTATCAACACTCTACATTTGAAGTGGTTTTATGCTTAAATGTTTGGCTAGCAGAGCCTATACAGCAAAAATTTCTTGCAAAATACCAAAAACATTCAGAAAATTGATCCTAAAGAAATCCAAAAATAGTGGAAAAAGTCCTTCGAAATGGGTATCTTTGGTGAAAACCTGGTAAACAGGTGCCTTGATACTACAAAAACATTCAAAAAAGCAAAAATAGCAAAACATTTGAAAAAGAGAAAAGTGCCTTGATGAGCACCTGGTAAAACAGGCATCTTGGTAGCAAAAAGAAATAAAAATATCTTGCCAAGTGGTGAAAACCTGGCAATCAGGCGTCACTTGTGTTCTGCGCTCCATCTCTCAATGCACTACTGATACTAGGCCGTCATAATGTTTCCTGTGCTCATACACTGACTTCATATTTTGACATGACTATCTTATCCTTGCTTGGGATTTGTCTATCTTTACCTCTTAGGAATAGGTCATTCTGCACTAGGGGGCATCTTTGTTGGCATAGTCAGTTACGGTTGCTAGGTTCATCTAGGATGGTTTGCCTCACGAACATAAAGTTTCTTGACACATGCAAAACAATGTCACTTTTCAAAACCAAGGTGTCTTTTCAAAACATGTGACATGACATTAACATTCACCAACATTCCTACAAGGTTATATTGGATCGCAAACATGAATGAATTATCCTATCAATGCACAGACATGGAACACCATATTGCTTATATTCTAAATTTCTGATTGATGAATCTTTACTGTGTTTGACATATGGATGAACAAAGTACTAATTAACACATAGTTTACTCATGGTTTGATTATGATTCTTTTATGTCCTGATGATTTTTTCAACTAGGGGCATCTAAGTAATTATAAATTTTATTCGATTGATTCACAATTGTTGATTTATTATGTCTTCTTAGTTACTCAATGATGTCTGCGCAAAGACAAAGAATCACAAGGATTGGGGGCATAATTTTTTCTTCAATTTATACGTATGGTGATTGTTTCCTATGATTCTATAAATTTCACCTTACTTGGATGTTTATGGTAAGAGCTGCCACTATGGGTGGATAGCCGCATATATCTCGATCTTTGTTATGTGTAAACTACGATGAGTTTGACACAATTTCCTTTTCTATTTTCTGACCTAGGTTCTCACTAAGGTATACGAATCATAAATGTACCCAAGGATATGAATTTTCAAAGGTCATTGCGGGTCCAATATCTTACCTTACTCAGAATCTAGTATATTAAAAGGAAGATGACTAGCTTGTTATCCAGGCTTCTATGTCTTGATGCCTAAGTCTATTTCTGACATTTCAATAAAACATAGTATTCATATTATCATAATATCAATGGGTATTAGTGATGGTTGTACTATCAGATGGTATCCATTTTGAAAAGCACCCAATGATGATAAAAATGTTGAAAAATTTTCTAAATCAGTGACAAGTCCTAAGAGTCTTCATATAGTAGCATTTAAAGATTGCATAATGCATTTACCAACAGCAATATCAACATAAGGAATTTAAGCTCAAAAATGGTTCCTATCTTCTTCTAACTATCAAGTTAATTACATCATCTATAATACTGATATCAAATATCACCTGCACATCCATAACATACATTTTTACATTCATTTGAAAAGAAGCAACTGAAAAATACAAAAACAAAGAATCCATGTATTGCATTTTTACTTCTACATCCTAAGTGCATCCATACATCTATTTTGCATAAACTGGAAAAATAAAAGAAACATACATTTGCATTTTCACATAGATATCATTTATGACATTTATATCAGTAATATACTCATCACATCCACATAAAATGATGTTATCATCTATAAACTAACTCATCAAGAGATCAAGATATCATCACATGTGCAAAGGATATATTTACCACATCTATGGAAAGAAAAACGGATACATTTACCACATGCAACATGTCAAGAATCAAGAAACTACATCAGATATATATCATCATCAACATGGTACCAATCAAAGCATAAAGTGTATCAGAAAGCATAAAGTGTATCAGAAAGTATAAAGTGTATCAGTGAGCATAAAAGAGCATCAGTACGCCAAAAATGAATCAGATATATGAATGAATGAATGTGATATACAAAAAGGGGATCTCAGCAGGATCCAGATATACATATATACTCTCAAAAATGTACATGTCATACAAAATGGGACAAAAATCAACTCTAGCCCGCCCCCTCTCCTTGGTCAGGAGGAGAAGGAGGAGGTGGCATGAAAGGCGCTGCTGGAGGTGGCATGGCCCCCTCTAACTACTGAGAAACACGAGAAAAGGATGTTTCTCTCTGCCCCTCAAGAACTGCTGGGTGATACAAAGCATAATAATATGTTTCCCTTTGTCCCTGATGGACTATTGTCCAGGCATGGGCGTCTCTCTCATCTTTAAGAATCTCCCCATGTGTGTCCCTCTCAGCTCTCATCCACTCAAGCTATCTGTCCCTATCTACCAAAAGAGCATCCACAGTAGTAACCCTAGCCTCCAAGGCTGTGATCTAGGCTCGGAGCTGCTCCCTCTCCTACTCACATCGAGATAAAGGATCCCCATCTCTACCAGGATCCTACTCCTAAGCTCTCTTTCACTACTGTCTATGCTGCTCTGGAGTGAGTAGTGGGCCAGTGTCTCTCTGAGGGGCCACAAACTGTATCTTTGTCGCCTGCCCTGCCCACTGTCGCTGGCAACACCTGGATCAACTGCCTCTCCTCCGCCACCCCTATCATCACCATCATGACCATCATTTGACTGGGGATGCCTACCATCTCTACCCCCATCTCTGCCACCATCATGGCCCCCATCTCTCCCTAGTGCTCTATCTCTGCCTCCTCTCCCCCTGACAGGTCGGTCCTCAAGATCATAATCCAGTGGCTCCTCTATACAAGGAATAATCTCCTTAGACATTGTAAATCATGGAAAAGGATACTGAAGCATCTCTATAGTGTACCCATCTGACATCATCAACATCTAGGTGAGGGTCCCAGTATATTTCCACCATGTCTCAGATCTCCTGTGAGGTAGTCTCATATGTCAGCTATGCACCCCAATCAGCTGCCTCATCCCTAATACGAGCATAAATGGCCACATCCTCTGTGTGACCCTATCATCGACCATACTGCCTCAGAACTCTGGTGATCAAGAAGCGCTCTATAATATATCTGGTACAGCTGATCAAATATTTTCTCTGGCACAAAAATGGTACCTGTCATGCATCATATGTCCATACCTCATAGTCTAGGTATGGTCACCACACAACCTCTGTCATATCATTGAATAATTGACGCCAATACTCAACCTTGCCCAGATGGGGCTGCTATAGGAGGCCTACATACATATACACATAGGGCTGCTTGGGTGCCCTCTGCCTATCAACAATCAGCCATGTCACAGGGATGTGCTCCCAGACCCAAATCTAAAGGATCAATATACCAACAGTCATGTTGTGGGTATGGTGGTACACAATCTCATGAAGCTCTTTGTATATATGAGCTAGTATGCAGCTCCCCCAAGAAAAACGTCAGTGGTGGACGATCATCTGCTCCACTATGCTCACCCAGCCTACCATAAATCCATGTTGACCTTTGTCCGGCATAAGGATGCCACCTACCAATCTAGCCAGGTACACAGCTAATCAATCATAGTGATCGACCATGTAATCCCATGACAGGTATCTATGATCTATAGTATCATCCTGGAAGAATCTTTGAGCTGTACCGATCGCCACGCCGGCTCTAGACTCAAAAAATACCTCATTTCCAACCATGGGTACATTGAGTATCCTCCAGACATCCTCTGGAGTCATAGTAATCTCACTAGTGGGAAGGTGGAAGGTGTTGTGCTCTGAATGCCACCTCTCGGCAAGAGCAGTCAACAACCGTCGGTTCACCCCGATCTCGGGTAAACCTATCAATGACCATAATCCACATCAGATCATAGTGGTCAGCTCATCATCTGACAGTCAGCTAGACAATGCAAGAACTCATGCAAGATAAGTGTTGTGAAAGGCAACTACCTCAAATTGGGCCTGATTTTGAACACAACAATAAAAACATCAGACACTATTTACAAAAAGGGGCAGAATCCTACTCTGCTCAGTCATTCTAGGTTCGCAGGATGCAAACAGATCAAAACAAATTAAAACTCTAAGTCTTCTACCAGCTGCGATCCTAGAAAAATAGGATGAGATTGCACATATGGGGTGCGATCCTAGAAAAATAGGATGCGATCCTAAATGCGAGGTGCGATCCTTGAAATACAAGATGCAATCCCCTAATGGGTTTCTTCAAAAAACAAGACTAAACCTAAGAAATGGGATGTGATCTAGGAAACCCCGAATGCGACACAAAAAATTGGAAAAACTGGTTACGACCCGGGAAAAACCAGATGTGAGTTGGGTTTGACCAGATGCAATCCGGAATCCTAGATGCGATCCTACCTTTAACTAGCTATAAAACACACAAAAATGCATGAAATTCAAAAATGCAAATTTCACAAGGTAGTCTATCGGCTACTTACCGGCGGTGGGTAGTCGGTTTGTCGTTGATGTCGGTGGCTCATGTCAAATCAGTGTTTCCTCACAGGGACTACCATCTTCACTGCAGAGCTCTCAGAATTTCTATGGAGGATAGTGCAAATGAATAGTGAAATGGTACTTTTGGAGGCTTATATGGGTCTTTTGAGATATTTAGGGTTTCCAAAACTCCTCTCGAACAACTACAAATTCATTTATGTTCTCTTTTTACTCCATCAGGAACCAAATCAAAGGTATCCGCGATGTTTTTAGCAGCACAACTTCACTTTTGCAACAGTTTTGAAACTTATGGGTTTGCATCATTTATTCCCCACATTGGTAAATATTACACATTTTATCATACATCTTGGTCTAAACATCATTTTATCAGCCTTATCACTCATATGTTCACGTAATTAACTTGATCATCGTGTGTGTTTTTTTAAAAACACACCGTCTTCTACTCCACTCTTTCTAGGCCCTACCACTTCCTGCAAGTGTTATGTTCTTTTCAACTGAGGGATTTATTTCTTTTCCTTCAATTTTGTTCCCGAGGGGGCATGATCACACTATCATCAATTAAATTTTTTCTCAAAACAGCATCAAAATGACTTCGTCATCAAACAAACTAGGGGCATAACAGTTTCCTTGACTAAGTCGGAACTGTTGGGTAGAAAGCTTTGGTTCTCATAAGATAGATATCTTATGTTTCCTCATTTTAAAAGATTTTTATTAAGCTCCTGGCAGCTTCATACTAGCTTTTGGATGACAACCAAGTACAGAATCAATATTATCAATTTTTGGACGACAACCAAGTTCGGAATTGATATCTTTAAAATCTTTTATTGATCTTTGGACGACAACCAAATTCAAAATCAATTCTATCAGTTTGGTTCGATCAAGTGTGAGACTGATCTCATCAACATTTCGTTCGACAACCAAGAACGGAATTCTCAATCTTTTTGAACTCAAAATCAAAAAAATTTCTTTGAATCAATGTGTTGCTTGCACATCAATTCAAAGAGGGGCAAATGTAACCACCTAAATTTGGTCTATTCTAACTATGGACCCTATTTTCCCTAAGTGTGATCATACCCTCAATTATGTCCAAACGACCCTGAAACTGCTTGGCATAATTCTTTTAATCAATTTAATATCCTAGGTGATTTTTATCACTGATTTATATTAACTATTATAGCCATACAATTTAAATCAATTTTGACCAATCAAATATTATCAAAATCAAACATGGCTATAATATTTAATTATAAAGGAATTAAATA
>MU223815.1:3547910-3566640 GCA_018584345.1 Thuja plicata | reverse complement strand
CTTTGACCAAAAGGTTGTTCTACCTAAACTCCTTCGTGCTAAGATAATTACTAGACCTAAACACAAAAAGAAACGTAGTCTATACTTGAAGATTCTTCCTTTTTGTTTCTATCATAAATTTCATGATTGCTCTAATGAATATCAAGCTTTACATTATCAGATTAGGCAGCTCATTGATAATGAAATTATTTATATATCATGTGGCAATGAGTTGTATTTAAATCCTATTTTCTCTAAATAGCATTTATGTTCCTATTATGGAACTCCATATTATGTAAACAATGTTAGCCTAATCTTTGGGGGCTCATTGTCTTGCATAGTATTATGAGTGATATAATAGGTCCCCTTTCATCCTTGTCCCTACACTTGAGGGGCAAGGATGTCATCTCCTTCTTTTCTGTCTTTTTGGGATTCACTTTTCCCTTGGTTAAGCAGTATTGATCTCTTATGTGATATCCAATCATACATAAACAATTTGGTTTGCATTGAGGATCTATGTCCTTGATTATAACCTATTTTATTGTTTGACATTGGTTTTCCATGGTTGATAAATCCCTCACCTTGGAAATTGAATAGTGTGCTATCCTTCATAAGGGTTAGTTTTTCACTTCTTACATGATATCTCTTTTCTACAAAAACATCTCTCGATATAATTTGATAAATCCCTTGCCTTCACACCTGGGGGGCAAGGTATTTTCTTTCTTCCTCTATCTAAGGATATACTTTCCTTAGTTTTTGGATCACAACACTTCCAAAAAAATTGGTTTAAGTGTGTTACTACAATAATAAATACATGATTACAAACATACTATCATAGGCGCTTAGCCTTTACACAACAAAATATTATACGTTGATCCAAAAACATAAGTTGGCTTCATGCTCTGTCTTCTGAACTACAGTAGTACTGTTCTTGTTGTAACTTATCCATTCTATCATTCTGTACCATGCATGTATACACTTAGTATGTACATGTAACATAGAACATTTATGTGAACGTACATACCCTGATTTGATCGCTTGCACATGCATTGGTGTGTTGATCACTGCTTAACTCTGTCTACCCTGTTTTCTATACTTAGTCATTTTTGTCTTCCAAGTTTACTTGACAGAAACTTTGTATGACTTTGTTGCCATAATGATAACACAAAATAAGTCATGTATTCTCTAGGAGTCAACTTGCCAGAAATCTCCCCCTTTGTCATTAATGGCAACAAAAGAATGTGACCAAGTTACTCAAAATTGACTTAACACAAAAAGAGTTGTATATCATTATATCTTTTTAACATATACATACACTACTCCCCATATATACACTTTTTCTTTATATACATTACTCCCCCTTTGATAATAATGACAAAGGTGTCCAAAAACTTGTAATTCTCTAGATACTTACTCCATGTATACATCTAGATATACAATCTGAAGAGACTTGATCTCTTTCTGCCAAAATGCCTTCATTGCATCAGCTGTCTGGAGATGTGTGCATAGAGCATATGTGAGCTTCTCCATTTTTATCAAATTCATGCAAGTACCTTGATCATATGTGAAAATAGTGGCATCAACCTGTTTGATGTTCTCATCCAGAGCTGCTAAGAAGGGCGCTAGTGCATTTCTCAGTTGAGTCTGCCTGGTTCTTATCTTATTGATCATGAACTTTGCTTTTTCAATATTGTCTAACTGACCTTGATAGATATTGTTGCAGATGTTCATGTCTTGCGTGGATGTTTCAACTAATTTTCTAACACTTTCAACCAAGATATCTACCTCTTCTATCTTTTTGATATGTTCAGAGGTGAATTTCACTCTATCCATGCAGTTTGCTATTACATTTCTGCCTTTAGCTGCCAACTCTTTCAACATAGACTGACCAATCTTTAATGAGTTTAAATCTAAGGTAAAATTATTTATCAGTTCATTCAATCTTTCCTTTTTATACTCATCTTCTGCAATTCTAGTAGCTGAGTCTACTAGGCTTGTAAAGTGTGCTTTGAAGCTTGTTAGGATGTTGTCTACATCATCAACTGACTGAATTTTAGCCACTTTCTTGTATGTAGGCACTAGGTCATTCAGAATGTTCACTGATTCCAAGAAGAGAGGGTTCCTCATAACTTGTTTCTCTTTGGCTTTTTCCATGGCTAAGACACTGATCTTGATCAGGTCTTCTTCTCCCCATACATCCAGACTTGCTGAGTCAGGAGTTAAGCTTGACAACAATAAAGTAGATGGTTGAATGGATGGTGTGAATATGGTATTCTAACTAGTATCCATGCATTCACTTTTTACTGGGATCTCGATGACTGGTGTCTCATTATTTTGATTATCTTCCTCTTTATTCAAGTCTGTTGAATCTTTGGAGGGAACTTTGTCTTGTTGCAAAGATGTGTCATTAGTGCACACCTCCTTTGTCTCCTCAGTGCTAAATTCTTTTTCAACTTTTTCCATATCATTGTCTGAGGCGATTATGGATATTTTGATATCATCAATCACTATAGTATCTCCTGAATCTTTTGTTGTACCAAAGGCTATTGAAACTGAGGGCGCTGAAACTTGTGGACCTGTCTTAGGTGCATTTTGAATTACTGGTTTTGTAACTTGTTTGGGAGGAACTAGAGTTACCTTTGTTGTAGGCGCCATTGATGGATGCATATGTCTATCCAGAAATACCCTCTCAAATTCTTTATGAGTCTCTTCACCAATCAGATCATACTCCTTATTCATGATATGGAGAACTCTTGTTTTGGTTCTTAGGTGCGGCTTTACTAAATCCAAGAGAATGGCTTTCTCATCATGCGAGCATACCGGGAGAATACTATCCAATGTTTCTTCTCTTATCCTCATATCCTCTTCAATTTCTTTCCTCTTTAATACATCAAGTATGTTCCATACCTTGTCTAGTATGACTATTTTGAGTTCTAGTACTATCCTTTTAAACTTAATCATGTGGGAGATGATCATAGAATGAATTTCAGATTTGTCTATCTCTTGATACTTATCATAGACATTCTTGATAGATTCTAATCTGCCTTCATTAACAATTCTATTCTTTAGGACTGTTAGAGTGGGTCTGAATCCTACCTCTGGAGGGGCTTGTGTGTTCTTTACCTTGCTCCTTGTGGTCCTTGAGGATGGTGGACTTGTGGGAACTTTCTTCTTCCTTCTACTCATCTTACTTGGTACTGATGGTGGAAATGCTTCCAAGTCAATAGTAGTTGAGGGCACAAATGTACTTTTATCATATTTCTTCATCTTCTTCTTGCGCGCATCATCAGACTTCTTTGTTTTAACTTTTGTTTGTTTGAGCTCTTTTGCAATCTTCGCTTCCCTAGCTTTGTCTAGATCTTCTTGTGTGACTCCATGAACTTTTAGGATATTAGAATTAATTATAGATGCCTTCCTTTTGTTATCAGCACTGTATAGGATAGAATTGACTTCATTTTTCTTTTCTCTATAAGTGCCCCACATGGGCTCATTAGGATCTTTGGGCACGGACAAAAGAACTTGTGCATATCCTTCCAACACATGTTCTTCAACTTCATAACCAAGTGGGTGAATCCATTTGGTTCTGGGCTCAACTGCCTCCATGCAAGTGCAGTCACTCTCTACCATGAAGTATATGGTCTGCTTATACTTCTCAACTATTTTCTTAGATAATCTGAACCTCTTCTACATTTTGATCCTAAATATCTTGATGTCCATGTCCATAGAATCCTTCACACTACTCTCTGATGTGGCTTTCAGTGAAATCTGAGACATAGTGGGTTTGCTTATGTCTAGGTAAATATTTGCAACCTTACCTACTATGTGGAAGTAGAGATATATGATCAATGAGCCAAACCTAAATATCTTGCTCTTGTCATGCTTAATAGCTTGAATGTTGTCAATCAATTGAGCGTGCAATATCTCACATAGGTTATACTGAGTATTATCTTTCACCATCTTTATTGTTGCTAGGACAGTAGCTACAGATACACTATTTAGTCTACTTGTGTGCTAAAATTTGTAACCTAGAATCATGGTGACTAGTTTTATGTCATCTTCCTTAATGGGATCAACTATCATAACGCGCCTATCACTTCTGGATAAGCATGCTTGATCAACCTATTTCTTAACATCCTTACCAGTTGGAAGAACTGGTCCAGTCTTAGGAAGTCCATTCATGTCATGGATTAGGTCTGCAATAATGTGGATGGGAACTTCACCAATCCAATAGAGGTCATCATGTATCCTGCTCAACAATATTTTAACCCATTCTAGCTCATATAATTCATGTGCATTAGAATACTCAAAGATAGGGTTATCAATGAGATGCATGTATTCATTCTTGAATGAATATTTAGGTTTCATCATTGACATCATGAGAGTAGCTATACTATTATCCCCAATGGTTTCCTTCTTATAGTAGATGTACGCGCAAATGTCTTCTACATGCATGACTCCTAGCGGAGTCTTAGAAAATGCTCCCTCTACATCATCTAGTATGGACTTTAAAGGATGCTTTTTAAACACAAATATTTTCCTTTCAGTGATGTCGAATACAACTGGAGTGGCCATACTTACTTGTTGCTTGGATAAAAAGGGTTTCATGGAAAATCAAAATGACACAAATGCTAGGGTTCCATTCCAACTTCTATCCATTCACTTAACCACCAAATCTATTATATTTTAGTTCTTTGATGCCCAGTGCTCCTATGCTCTCCAAATTATGTGATCTCAAATGCAAATGTGAAGATGATCAAATTTTTACTGATTTTTATAAAGGTTATTGCATTTAATGCTTGCTACCGTATGCAGTTTGCATAGAGAGTTCTAAACTTTGTTCAGAATGCATTATAGACAATGCATGAATGAATACTGCATTCTTTTGTTATCACTAACATGAATCCAAAGGCACATACTTGAAGGTGATTATGCCAGCCACACAGGGGTTCAAAGCTAGAATATCTCCCCCTAAGACCATGAGGGTTGACTAATCAGAAGTAGAAGGTGCGTCCATTGAGGATGCATCTACTACCTTGTTCTCTTCATTATCCTTCTTTACTTCAACCCATATTTTATCTGAGTTAGCTTTAGCTTCCACAAACTCAACTTCTCTTGATTCTTCAAATAGAGACTTTTTAGGATTCTCTTGTCCTTGTATTCTTGACCTGCAAAATCTTAAGATGTGTCCAGCTTTTCCACATGAGTGACAGATGATAGGAGGTCTAATGTTGTTATTCATCATTCTGCATTTCTTGGTTGTGTGTCCATTGTAATTACATATCTGACATGTAATGTTCTGCAAGTTTCTTTGAGGTTGATTTCTCTAATTGTATTGAATCTGATTCCTTTGGTTCACTTGTGACTAATTTCTTTGGTTTGACCTACAATAAATAGCCATATGACCAAACTTATTATATGAGTAATGGTCTTACATCCTTACAATCTCTTTCCAAGTGTCCATGCTTGTTACAAGCATAGCAAGTGTTGTTAATTGTCATGTGCTTATCTTTTGGTGGTTCTGCTTTAGTCTCTTCAAGAATTTCAGTTTTCTTTTTTGTTGTAGATTATGTTAGAGATTTCTTTCTTCTTATGATGAATTGATCTCAATTTAAGTTGTACTGTATCCCATACCAGTGGTATCACCTTTTAGTTTATGTGCATAAATCTTTGATTGAATTAAATTAGAACTTGTGTGAAGTTTATCAATCTTGTCTTTTGCTCCTGATAATTCATATTCAATCTTATTCTTGATGTTTTCCAATTCCAAGATTTTCATATTGGCTTGCATGAGTTCTTCATCTAAGTGTTTATTTTCTTTGTTCTTCTCTTCAATAGCTATTAGGTTATCATTAAACTGGTCATTCGATTCTTCTATCTTATCCTTCAAAGACTTGTTCTGTTCATTCAGCTTCTTGACCATTTTTTCCAAGTCATTGGTAGAGTAATCTTTTAGATCTTTCCTTAATTTCTTGATAAGCATTTGAGAGCCATCAACTTTTAGTTTGAGTTCCTCATTTTATTTCTTAGATCTATCTAGATCTTCAAGGGCTACTTCAAGATTATTTTTTAGATGTTTAGCTTCTATTGAATCCATGATCTCCTCAAGTGGTTAAACTTTTCTCTTAGAGGACTAGAGCTTTGATACCGATTGTTGGAAACACTGAGAGGGGGGGCTGAATCAGTGTTTAACTAATTATTCTATTTCAACAACTTTAAACATAAATCAATTATATATCATTTTAAGATTAACACAAGATCACATAACACATAATATGATTACAGGGAAACCTTGATTAGAGGAAAACCCTGGTGGGAATTAGTACCCACAAATATTGCACTAATATAATGAACCTGTTAAATTTCCTTTGCCCTGTTAGGAGTAGTCTTTACAATGCAAGTACAATGACCTTGTTAAAGGCCAAACCCTATTAGGAGTCTTTTGCAAACAACCCTATCAGGGGTGAGGACTCACTATCCAAGAGCTCACTTCCCAATGAGAAAGAAGGCTACAACCTCCTGAGAATAGATATACACTATATCCAAAAGTGAACAGTTGTATACGACACAGATGTATGATCAATTTCGGTTATGCGCTTATGCTCTTATCTTCTTTAAGGGTTATATCTCATGCTTAATCTTTACACTACTCTACTCTTCTTATTTATTTGATACTTCAAATATATCTTTTCATTGCATATATATATATATATTTATTTATTTTTATTTTTATTTTATTTTTAATTTATTTTTTTTTATGCCTGAATAGACGCGACCCAAAACAAGACCATAGTCGGCCCAAAAACATAATACACAACACTTCCAAACAAATTGGTTTAAGTGTGTTTACTACAATAATAAAGACATGATTACAAACATACTATCATAGGCGCTTAGCCTTTATACAACAAAATATTATACGTTGATCCAAAAACATAAGTCGGCTTCATGCTCTGTCTTCTGAACTGCAGTATTATTGTTCTTGATGTAACTTATCTATATTTTCATTCTGTACCACGTGTGTCTGGACTTAGTATGCACATGTAACATAGAACATATATGTGAACGCGCATACCCTGATTCGATCACTCGCATGTGCACTGGTGTGCTAATCACTGCTTAACTTTGTCTGCCCTATTTTCTATACTTAGTCATTTTTGTCTTCCAATTTTACTTGGCAGAAACTTTGTATGACTTTTTTACCATAATGAAAACACAAAATAAGTCATGTATTCTCTGGGATTCAACTTTCCAACAAAAATATCATACAATGGAAAGGTATAAACTTGAAAAAAATACTGAGAATCATAAGTTGGAGATACAAATTTTCTTTGAGCAATACAAAGAAGCAAGAAACAAGATGAAAGAGTTATTGGCTGAAAGAAAATGCATGGCATCTCGCTACAATGAAACTGACTATCATGAAGAAGAGATACCTGATTTATTTGATCCATCAGGATATGCAACTGGTAATACATCTAAAACATTTGAAGGAAGCATTACAAGTCTAAATGAAATCAATTAACATCTGACTGAACAAGTGAAAAGTACTATAGATTGGTCAAGAGACACAGATGGTAAGAATGATTGATGTTATGAATAATGCTAGACAAGCTGAATGAGAAAGAACTTTAGCTATTGATGACAGGAGAAAGATAACTGAGAAGTTGCAAGAGAAATAATGAGATACAGAGACTTACTGAACATCACATTGAAATCACCAATCAAATAGTTCTTATGAGTCATGAGGCCAACCGAGTCAAAATAGAACTTAATGGAAAATTGGAAGTTATTGGTGAGCTAAGAGAAGAAAATGAGAAACTGAAGCATGAAGCAAAGATTCAGTAACAACATAATGATATGATCAGGAAAGCTAAAGACAACACAAAAAGAATGGATGAATTTCTGAATGGACAAAGAAGACTCAACAACAATACCAGTTTAGGGTATACCAAGCATGGAGAATCATCAAACCGAGATGATCAAAGGGATGTCTACATAACTCCAAGGAAAAATAAGTGTTCATGTAATCACTGTGGAAAACTAGGGTACACATCAAATATTGGCAAGAGCAAGGCTAAAGGTATTACTAAATCTACTTCTACATTCATATGCAATTGTTATAATTGTAACAAGCATGGACACAAAGCACATGAATGTAGATCTAAGGTAAAAAAACCAAAGAAGGAATCCTACATGGAAAAATATTTCCCTACTTGCAAAATACATGGGAACACATCTCATGAAAGCAGGAAAAATAAAAATCAAGTATGGAAACCTAAAGAGAAAGAAAATGCTTATAAATTGAGAAGAGTCGATAACTCATATGTTTGGGATTACAACATATGGGTAAATTTCACAGCATGTGGTAGATATGGACACATAGCTACAACCTACATGAGGAAATGGATACAAAGATTGAGGAACTAGACTAACTTCATAATGGTATGCTTACACTGTCATAAGATCGGTCACCTAAGCAAGGACTGTAGAGATCAAGTGATAGAGTCAAGAACTTTTTAAAATGGAAACACTATTGAAGAAATTAGGAGAATGATAAATAAAATGTGGAGGAGAGCTTCATACAATGATAATGCTAGACCAACCAATACAGTTGGTGACATCTCATCTAATAGATTAGGTGATTCCACCACCCCCACCTAAGCAATACAATAAGTATGGAACTGCACTCACAAAGCTGTATTTTACATCAGTTCCTATATTCATTGATAAATGCCAAATTAGCATAAATAAAGATGAACTATGGTATTACTTGTTATGATTGTGTGAAACAAGTTTCATCGGTTAATATGAACCAAGCATAAACTGCACATCGATAAAAATATGAAAGATAACCAAGTTGACAATATACACTGAGCATCATCGGTAAACATGTGGGAGACAACCGAATGGACACCTTGTACCAAGTATTTAATACTCACCAAGATGAAGTCTTTGGTGTGTTAACTGAGCATCTATTCTTTGTCAACCAATTGGCAGGTGAAGCATTTAATGTATCACTTAGGTCATATTTGTCTGCAAAAAAGGGCAAAGTGAACTCATTCGTTCACCCATCATTTACAAGCGAGAGTAGAGAAAAAAAGAGTGACTAAGAACCAACATATTGCATAGTGATTAGAAGCGATTCCAAAGCACTCCAGTAGATTTCAAGCACTCACCATGATCATCCAATAAGTACCAAGAATTACCGAGCTTGTAGTTCATTTGCGAAGAAGCCCTAATTTTCATGAACAATGGCATCCACTTCCTAGACTGCAAAAATCAAAATGACAAAAGATAAGAAGGTTTCTCTCATCAAGAACTCAACCTATGAAGAACCAAACTATAAGTTTTGTCTTGAGGGTGCTTCACAACCCAGCGATAAGGGAGCATTCTTGATTATCCCACCTAGGGTTTTACTGGTTGAAGATATACGTGCATATATTCACTGCAAGGTTGCAGAGATTGGAGACCTTGAGATTCAGGAAGCTTACCAGAAGCTATGTAAGGATGGAAACCTACAGGATGAATATAAGCACATAGAAGTGAAAGGGTTAACCAATGCCCTACTATTCCAAAAAGAGTTCAAAACCAAGTGGATATGGATAGTACTCAATCGAGTACATGATGGGAAAATGTGGCTAGATGAACCCAAACTGATCAAAAAAGATGTGATTCATGTAGTAACCGGTTATCCCATCACCGAGAAGGAAAAATCCCTAAATCATCCTTCACGCCTAGAAATTGAAAAATTAACAGGAGCCGAATGGGATGGTAGAGGGTTGAAACTCAATACTATCACCGACCCTGAGATGAAATTTGGTGCATGTGTACTTGGATACAAGATATTCTAAGCTAGCAGAATGAACAGCATAGCATATGGAGCAATTGACATTGCATATAAAATTGTGAAGAAGGGACTACAACTAGACTTATCCAAGCTACTACTGAAGCAATTGGAGGAGAATATGAGAACAATTAGATCAACCAGATCTAACACATGTAAGTTTGGTTCCCTCCTTATGTGCACATTCTTCTATTTGCAGAACTTCTTTCCTTCAGTCGGTAATGTCACTTGGGACACAAACTGACCAATCACTGCATAAATTAGTGATTTCATTTAGTCACTAGGAGACAATTTCAAATGTTTAATGGATGGCTACATTTCCACATTCAAGACTAGGATGGAGAAGAGGATGAGAATCCCTGCTCAACTAGTGTAAAAATACAAAGATGAGATATGTTTTGCAGTTGACACCAACTCAACACTCATCAAACCTACACAACTGAGAACTGTATGGTTACCACCACTAGAATATGAAATTGACAGTGATTAAGCTACAACAGCTATTGAAACCCTACTAAATGAGCTAGTGGATAAAACCTTGAAAAAATTTGGAACATATGAGGAAGCCAAGTCTAGAATCAAGACTAGTTTAGTAGTAAAGAAGATATTGCCAAGGATCAATCACCCATCGGTGAAGATAAAGAGATAAGTAATTCAGAGTCTACTGAATCAGATGCACCACCTATAAAGAAACCAAAGGTTACTAATGTAACAGTTGCATCAAGAACAAGGAGCAAGACAACAAAAGAGGTAGACTCACCACCCTTGAAGAAAGGAATTGTGAAAACTTCTATAAAAAGAAAGAATACATCCTCAACCGGGCAATCAACATAGAAATAGAGAAGCAGATATCTAAGAGGAATAGAAGATAAGGATGATACAAAAAAATATGAAAGAGAACAGAGAATATAGGCAGAGAAGGCCGAAACTCCAAAGACAATTGATGAAATTGCACAGTCAATCATCAATACAGGTAGTATAGAAAATAATAAGATTAGACAATGGGTACATCTGTCTACTGAGGACCATAATAAATTAGAGGAAGCAATCATTAAAATGATGGTAGCATACAAGTATGTACCTCTACAATTTAGAAGTCATATTCCACAAGAGATAAATGATAAGAGATCAGCAAGGTGGACATATGCATTGCATATAGAAAAATAGATCAGAGAAATAATCTTAGTGAATTACATGCTCGAGTCAACAGTTGAAGAAATTGAATCAACAATGCAGGAGCGTGCAAAGAAATTTTCAGCAAAGACCAGAGCATACAAGGTATTAGAAAACAAGCTAAAAGATATTGACACTGATAGAAATAATATTTGGAATCAAATATTTAATCCACCCGAGATGATACTAGCTATCATTGAGACAGCTCACAATGAGGAAAAGGGGGCCAGACCGAGACCCTAGCATATTTTCATCAATGACACCAAGGATGTCAATCTGATTGATTTGACAATGGAGGCAAGTAAGGCCATGGATTCTATTCCTTGGATATTGCAATCATTAGGAGAAACACCAGACATCACTATAAATAATATCACTCAAGGTGATTTTGATGATAATGTCAAGGATGATTAACATGTCACTATTTCCACCGAGAAAACAAAGGAAAAGGACACCACTAATGTTACAAAGGAAAATGTACCAGGTAACATGCCTTTATTGATACAAGCTATCAATATAATATCTAAAGTAAAGGAGAAAACACCTGAGCCTAATTCAAATATATCAATGGAGAAAGGTGATGAACATGGGGAGCAGAAAGATACAAATGAGGAGCAAAAAGATACAAGTGGAGAAGACAAACCGAATGATGCCACTGCAAAGAATACCAAAGAGGAAAATAAGGCTACAGATAAAGAAAATTTTGATGTAGAGACATCTAAAACTGACCAACAAGTTCATACTAAGTAGCATACCAAAGGCACCACACTTCCCATTAAATCATTGAAGTCAACAGAGATAGAGAAGGATCTTGTTATAATCCTTCATTTCCCTGCTTCCACCAACATTATCAAGAAGAAAAAGAACAAGAAGAACAAAGCACCAGTAACACTTGATGAGATCATTGAAATACCATACTGTGATCCAAGAGCATTGGATCCTAAGTGAATAAAAAAGTATGGAGAACTATGCAAAACGAAGGCAATACAGGACAAGCTCAAGAAGGAGCACAAAAATTCACAAGTCCTCGATATAACAAAGGAAATCCTATTGCAGATAGTTCCTAACACAAAAATAGATCAAAATGAACAAATCCTTGATCAACTAGCAGTTCTGACCGAGGCCATAACATCACATAATGTAGAAGCCGACAAGGTCATTGAAGAACGTGCAAAAGAGAAGTGTCAATATAAGCTAACCGAGAAAATCATCTAGGAAGTGGTAGAGAACAAGGTAAGACTTTCTGAACAAGTAACTACACTAGAACTATTAATGTCAGAAGTAGTTAAATTAGTTCAAAATTTGTGCACACTAGAGAAATTCACTACTAAGCATAGTGAAAAGATTGCTAAAATAAATGAGGATATGAAAACTAGTGCACAAAGTCTGTCAACCGAGCCAAATGCATTCCAACTGCATTATGAGAAGATTGTAGAATCAAAATGATTGAGAAATGAAATTCAAAAGGAGGAAAGAAAAATCATAGATGAATTAATCAAGCTTCAAGCTATGTTACTACCGAATCTCACATTACTGCTACAACACATGACTTCAGAAAAGACTCTAATCTCCACCCCAGAGATGTCAGTAATAGAGAGTATCTATGCCATGCACACTGGAATAAATTTGGATCACATGACCCTCAAAAACCTCAAGGAGAAATGGGATAAGCTGATGGTAGCCATACAAAAATCCCATTCACACATATTGGACAAGTTGTAAGCACTACATCTTTGTCATTAATTTCAAAAAAGGGGAAAATGAATGTACAAAAAGGGGAAAATGTAGCAAGGAAAACATGTACATAAATTGTATCGAGGCATGCACATAGGGGGGTTCATTGAAATGTATACACTGTACATATCAATTTTTTATACTAATACCAAAGGGGGAGATTGATAATCCTTAAAGGATCAGAAGTTGTCATTAGTATACAAGGAAACAGTTTTGGACTGTTAGTCACAGTGTACATCGAAAGATAGTTTACAATGTAACCCAAGGAAGATAGTTCATAGAGTAAACCAAGAACAAAATGTCTACAGAGTAAACCAAGCACAGTCTTATAAAGACATCACCGCGCACAATCTATAGAGTATACCAAGCACCAGTCTATTGAGAGACAGTTTTATTCCCGAGAAAGTAGATCTAAACTACACGTCAACTAAAGCACTTTAGTCTTAAAAATATCTTTATTCTTAGCTATAAAACCATTTATTGAGGATCAAGTAAATCATAAGTAATGGATTTAATTATTTTAATTGGTTGTATACATGAAAACTAGGAGATCAAGGTCAAGTTGTAAACCTTAGATCATTAGAGTTATCAAAAAAAGCGTGAAAACTAATTAGGTCAAAACATTGTATATATAGATGTATAATCAATCAAGAACATGATGATTGTAGCAAAAGAGGACATCTAAGGATCAAACAGAGGTTTTCATGCAAAAGGACAAAAATAGAAGAATTCAATTTATCAAGAACTACATTCAATGCTATCGATCAGAACAAAGGTATTATCAATCACAATAGGTGATACATAATTTTTGTGAACTTAATGCATCTGTATTCAGCAATTCAAGATTTCAAGCTATCAGTTCATCTATATTTTTGTCTACTCTCTAAAAATTGTAGCAAATAGAAGAAATCCTTCAAGAAGGTGGACTTAACAGTCTTATTGTAAATCTCTTAACCTAGTGCACACATACATTGTGTTGTTAAAATCTCTTAACTGAGTAGACTTAACAAGTCTAACATGTTTCTCCTAACAGGGTAACATCATCAGAACTGATCACAACTTGTATCCTTAACCGAAACCTTCCATTTTGTAGATAGTGAAGCTTTGTGGGTTTCATCCCCACCACATTTTTTACCTTGTAACAGGGGTTTTCTGTGTTATCAATTCTTGTGTCGTGAGTATATAAGTTTCATGAATATTTATATGTTTTTTTACATGCACTTACATTTATTAAATGATATTACATGCATGAGGTAGTAAAGCAACAATGGTCGGTAATGAAAGAAATGATTATTAAGGTTAATTGGTAAAAATATTTAAGGGTACTAATTCACCCCTCCCCTCTCAGTACACACCCTTCCATTATTCCAAAGGATACAAATATGATAGGGAGATCATCTACTAATTCAACCTGACTCTTTCTCTATAGGCCTCTATTCTAGACCTATTAGGGATTTTCTCTTCTACCCTAAACCAAAGGAAGAACACTTAGTTCATACACCTTTACTTCCCAAGAATCCCACTATTATTTTAAAGTTCAGTCTTCACTAAATCTACAAGGGTAGATTCCATCATAGCTACTCCAACACCTCACAAGCACTTACAGGGTTGGTTCCACTCTTCTTTATGTCTAAAAACTTTAATCTTGAAGATTCAGAGTCATATCTCAACAACACATTCATCAAGTTCCTTATTTCAAGGAGCAGGCCTAGTGTTTCTTGTAGCCCTAATCAGGATCATATTTTGTATTAACTCCCAAATTCCTCAAAGAAGCTCCAAAACCAATCTTGGTTTCAAATACCCTTTCAAAGACACAAAATAGTTTTAGGGTTTGGGGCTCTCAAGTCTTTTTTAATGTACTTCAAATCCCTTAGGGATTGATTCCTTAAGAATAGGGCTAATAGGTCTGTTTGTAGAAATCCCTCTCAAAACCAGATGAAATGAATTCATCGACCATCACCAATGCTCATAGAGTTTTTTCCTCTTGCTAAGTCCATCCTCCATTCACTAGATCACTTCTTCCAACTCAACCCTACAAATGAATTACATTGTTCCTCAATTGATCCTTGTCGGGCTATAGCTAAGCTTGCCTAGGGAAAGAGCTCAATATTCACTATTGTAACCTCATGACCTAAAAAACTAATGTACAATGACCCCTCTACCATATCTCCAAGGCATAGAGACTTTCCAAGATGTAAAATGGCCATGGAGTCCTTTTACTATATACAATCATGTCTCATCCAGAGAACCCAGATAGGAAGAAAAATTTACATTCAACTACAAAACAGAAACTAAAATCTAATCACTACCACACAATTCTCAAAAAAACTATCAAAACCTAATTACAATGAAACATAACTTAATTCAATCTTGTATAGTCATAAAATAGAAGCACTTCCATGGTAGACTGGTTTAGCCTTCCAAGTAAGTAGTTTGGGGTCACATCAAGCACCTTGAATGGGTTCCTGACTTTGACCTGGCTTTCCCCCTGTTCTGCCTCTCTTTCTACTTCTTTCCATCCAGTTTTTGGCGTCCTAGACTACAGATTTGAGGTCTTTAACCTCAAGGCTAGGGTTGAGCTTTTGGGTCTATGTTGACCTCAACCTTGACCTAGGTCAAGGTCAACCTTGACCCTAACCTAGGTCAAGGTTGACCTTGACCTTGACCCAGGATTCAAATCTCAGGGTCCCATAGTTTTTGGATGTCGGTCTTTGCAAAAGTTATTTTCTTGCTTCCGGGTCGGCTGTTTCGGGTTTCAAAGTGATGATTCCTAAATAANGCTTTTGGGTCTATGTTGACCTCAACCTTGACCTTGACCCAGGATTCAAATCTCAGGGTCCCATAGTTTTTGGATGTCGGTCTTTGCAAAAGTTATTTTCTTGCTTCCGGGTCGGCTGTTTCGGGTTTCAAAGTGATGATTCCTAAATAATATTTAATATAGGTCCTCTCCTAAGGGTAAAGGCTTTAATGGGAATTTAATTATCATATGTCAGCCTCCTTAGAAGATTGTGCCCTAGTTTCATATAAAAGGGAGCTTTCTCCTCTCATTTTCTCTAAGTCTTCTAATTGTGATCAAGCATTCTCAAACTATCATCAAGTGAAATTCTAGCAAGATAAGGAGCAAGAATTCAAGAAAGCATTCATCCATCCTCAAGCATTATAGCATCCATTTTCATGAAGGAGATCCATTGGAGGCCATTGAAGGATTCAAGCTACATAGTGCCCTTTTGGTAATCTCTGCATCCATCTTCTTCCAAGCCTCTTCATAATCAAGAACCCATTCAAGATTTGGTGTTGAAGATCAACAAGAAATTGATTGAAGACATCCTAAATCCTACATTCTAGATCCATTGGTGCATACATACTTATGGATTCAAGGATTTGAATCCTCCATAAGGACTTTTACAAGCAAGGTGAATTTATGCATTTACTTTGTTTACTTCTGCAATTTCAATTATATATATTTGAGGCTAATTCCAAAACCAAGGTTTGACCAAGGCAAACCCCTCCCCCCAACAAAAAAAACCTATTTTTCTTGCAATTACAGGTTTGGGACTGTAGATTTGAACCCAGATCTAGATACCCTTTTTGAAAAACTTTCAGGATATGTAAATAGATTTTCTATCGGACCTGTGCAGGTCAAGGTCGACATTATTGGGTCAGGGGTGACATTTGTGGGTCAAGGTCAACCTTTTTCATAAGAAGGTGTTAGACTGGAAAACAATTTCTGGGTTTTGTTCATCTATGCGTTTCCTTTCTGGATCATACTTCAATTTTTCTAGAAACTGAGTACAGACCTCAGAAAATAGAATTCTTTGATCTACAATATTTCAAGGTTAGTGCATTTCTCCTATCCATTTCAATTCAAATCCTTAATTATTCTAAATCTATCACACATTCATTCCTTTCCATAAAATAGGGAATTCAAGACTTTCCTCTTTGCTCTCATTTCCAAATGATTGATTCATTTGTGCATTGATCCTTTTTGGGTTGATCAATTTGGATCTTTCCTTTTGCATCTTGGGATAGAAGAGGAATATCTTATCTTTCCCATCCTTATTTCAAATGTTACATTTTATATGTTACATTTTGGTGAACCCGCGATAGACAACACTTTCTTTTTGGTGTTATATTTGCATCTTATGTTAGATCTTACATGCATTTAAAACTAGATTTATTTTATGCTCTTGCATTTATATATCAAAAATTAAAAATCACAAATTGCTTTGAAAATACAAAAACATTTACATTTTCCATGCTTATATATTTCATTTGAATGCATTTGGATGTATATTTTCTATGCATTTCTTTATTCATTATCATGTTGCACAAGTTGTTTCAAGTGTTTTCCAAACATCCTTCTATAACTTTTGGGATTAAACAACATCCTCCTCTTACCTTACCATTGCATGATGTTACATCTAGAAAGACTTTATTTAGTGCATGTGATGTTGCTTTGTCCTCTCTTGTATTACCTTGTAAGGATATATTAAAGCAAGAAGATGACTTTAATCTTTCTCTCCATCATATTTCTCTTTATGGAGATGAGTTGAGGATTGATGTTAATTATTCTCCTAGTATATGATTTCCTACGAGCCTACTTTAGAATATAATCCTCCTATTTGGGATAAACCTTTGGATTTGGATGTTGATTACTCTCTTCCTCATGAATCCATTGTGGATGATCCTCCTATTTGGGAGGAACCCTTGGACAAAGACATTGATTTATCCCCTCCTTGTGAAGATTATTTGATACAAGAGGGTGACTTATTAATGGATGACATATTCATATATGATGGTGACTATTTTTCTAAAACACACTCCTCTTGTGAAGACACTTTAGAGAAAGAAGGAGACATTATAGATGCTTTACCTCCATTTGGGATTCCTTCTAGTGATGAGGCATTAGCGGAGAATGATATGAATTCCCTTAATGTTCTCCCTCTTAGTGATGATCTTATGGAGAATCAAGATCCTCCATCATCTCCTCATAGGATGTATTCTATTCTTCCTTCTTGTGAATCTATTTGTAGTGTTGAGATAACTAACATGGTTTATCCAAAACCCTTGATGACTATTAAAGGTTGTCCTCGCATTACTATCAAAGGCAAACCTATGGAATCTTTAGAATATTTCGATGCTCAAGATTCGATAGCTCACACCTATCGTATAAGGAATGACCTTCAACCTAATTTGGTGGTTCCTAATTCTTTACCACCTTCTCAACTCATTCTTCCTCCTCCACCCCATCTTCCTAGCATGGATTATGATATGATAAACCAATTGCACAATACCCCTGCTAATAGTTCTTTATGGGAGCTTATTCAAACTTCACCTACCTACCATGAAGCCTTGCACAAAGCTCTAGCAACTCTTCCCTCTCCACCTCCTAATCAAGAGAACATCAATGCCATCTTACAATGCATGCATGTTACCCCGGGTCCTCTCGACATTGTATTTAATCAAAAGGATTTACCTTCTAAAGAAGTTTAAAAGCAATATGATGCCCTTATGGTTGCTACCACTATCAATAAGAGCATAATTCATAGGACCTTGATTAATAATGGATCTGGGCTTAATATTTGTAGTATGGACATGCTCAAATCAATTAAAGCCGATCTTTCAACTATTCAACCTGATAATAATCCTATACATGGCTTTAATAACATTGATAAGAACACTTTGGGCATCATTACCTTACCTATTAAAGTAGGTCTAGTCATCCTGAATACTCCTTTTCATGTTATGCCTGGATCTCTTCATTATAACCTCCTTTTGGGTAGACCTTGGTTGCATGAGATGTATGTTTTTCCTTCCACCCTTCACCATAAAGTCAAGTTTATTCACAAAAACATGGTGTATACACCTCATATGGATGATGCACCAAATCCTTGTTTGAATATTCAAACCCACAATACTCCTATTCCTAATAGTAATCCTTCTTCCTCTAATGCTCTTCCTGGAGATGATTGGGGAACCTTGAATTTTAATCCTACCTTT